>BOPP01000009.1:3244333-3308699 GCA_017312745.1 Gryllus bimaculatus | reverse complement strand
CCCGCCCCGCCCCGCCGATTCAGGGCTGCGCCGGAGGCCTCGTCAGACGCCATGGGCGCTTCTCAGACTCTGCGCGCGCAGCGGAATCCTTTCCTCCATCGGTATTTGCTTCGGGCTGCGTGCTACTCAGGAACAGGGGTGGAGTAATGCAAAGCAGGATATGCACGAGCTTAGAACACCCGCTCTGCAAATAACCTATTTTTTTTTAATTTATTAAAATTATTCGTTTGTATTGGTTGTTGTGTAAGTTCGTGTGCGTGTGTGTATGAATGTGTCATATTGATATGTTCTGTGTGGACAGCTATGGCACAAACATTGTAATATTAAATTTTTAAATTGCAACAAATACCTAACTTATTTTCATGTTCTTTTAGTCGATTATGTTTATTATTACAATATTATTAGTGTCGATGACCCCAAAATTAACATCTTATTATTGAAATATGAAAAGATGCTTCACTTTAGTTACAACTGCCTTTATGCATTAGTGAATCATCAAAGGAACAAATTAATAATACGTTATTAACGAACGTTGTGGCTGAAAGACACAACATAAACATCACCACCTACAGTAAAAAATGTCTCCTAGATATTCAATATGAGCTCAGTATTTTTGAGAATCGTTGTAACACATTTGTTTTGCTTTCTTTCTTTGGCACAAATGGAACAAACAATAAAATTTCACTTAAGAAATTGATTTCTTAATAGATTATTTAAAATTGATCCACATCATTGACGTAGGTAGTAGTGTATATGTCGCTTAATTTTATCCCTCACTGTAAAATATGGTTTACATTGAACAATTGTGTGACATTCCGAATGAGGAAGTTTCACATTAACATCAGTATTTAAACTCTTTCTCGTTGGAATATTATTGTTAGATAATGTTCCAATTTTAAATATTCTTCGTCTCCTCAGGGCAGCGTGCGCACAGGAATGCTGGGGGCCTTGTACAGTACAGGAGACTGATAATTAGATCAGCAACTATAAATGAGAAGCGATGGTTTATGAATAAGTGAAGTGCGGTGGCAGCTTGCAACTAGCCAAGTAAACAATGGAACAATATTGCTTTACGCGGATGTCAAATCCACAACGATAGAGTAGATCTGCTGCAGGCGCACCCGCTGTGCTAATTAGGTACCAAACGAAATTATTTCAAAATGTCTAATCTTTCGAAAACACGCACTACTCTCATCTAATACCGAATTCCCTGAACTATTGCTGCGGGCGTGTGGGCGCTGGACCCAAAAAAGGGGCGGCGGTAGGATTGCCGGGCAGGGAGGAGTGGGGCGGAGCGGGGCGGGGCTGGGCGCTCGCGTGTGGGGGGCGGCGGGCCGCGCCGCGAACAAACGCCGGTTGCGCAGCGTCTGTAATGGGCGCCGGTTTCATCAGCGGGTCCGAGATCGAGGCTCGTTACCAAGGCTATCATTAAGCAAAGTAATCGGCTAATTCCGAGCACGGTGCGTAAATTTGCGGAATCTGCGCGCGGGTGGCGGCGGCGGCGGCAGCCATGGAGACCACCGTACGGGGGGACGGGCGCAGACAACTGTGTAGGGGGGGGGGGGCAAAAAGGGGTCAGAAACTCAGGCGGCCGCCGCTGCCGCCTGTTGGATCGTTCACGCGCTTGCGCAACTGACCGGTGACTGGCCGCGCTCTCCGATTCGGGTTGGGTCGCTCCAGATTGATTCTCCCTCTTTCGACGCCTCTGTTTGCAAGAAAGTAGTTCCAATCAGTGTTGCCTGTTGGTACATACTACATCATAAATTGTTTAGGGAGTTTGATGACACAGCACTTGTGTAGGTTACGACAGGTAGCTTAGTTTGAATAGCGATTAGCAGAAAGCTTTTGAAGTTGTATATGCCCGTGACCCTAACCGTATCTTATATTATACCTGCGTTGTATCTGTAGGAAGGAGGGCAACATCACTATAGCAATAACATTGAATAATATTGAAAGTTACTGCTATAGTGTCGGACAATCCACAGAATAATCTTCACTAAAGTACGAAAAAACACACTCTAGGCGGGTTTTCTTTCATCATAAAACAACTCCAAGACAATGCAGTGAAAATGATTACTTTTGAACTTATCGTCTAAAGTGCAGGAGGCTTTACAAAAAATAAAAAAATAAAAAACAAGGTTTGAACTTATGAAACAAGACAATGATTAAAGGAAGTAGTTAGAGGAGAGACAAAAGGTGTCCAAAGGAAACAAACATAGCATATTGTTGTATATAATGGTTGAAAACTATTATAAAAAGATGGATGCGTAGTTAGGATGGAAACCTAGCTGTAACCAATATTAAAATAGAATAACCATGATGATGATTAAATAGAAGAAGAAGAAAAATAAGAAGAAAGCAAACAAAACTGGAATTTTGTATATATGAAATTCAAGGAATTCTTAAAATGCAATGTAAATGACACGACAGTTATTTATCTTGTATTCTGTCTCCAGGTATTGAAAACCCCATTTCCAAAGCGAAATAAATAACTCCCCGCTCGTCAAACGCATGTGGAATGCATGTGTCAGGGCGAAATCTCCGGCGCAACAGCGCGTGTCGCTGGCGAGGGAGGGGGCGGGTGGGCGTGTCGCGGGCGCCCCGCGGGGAGCCCGCCTGCCGCGCGACCGTCGCGGCTGATCGGCGTCACCCGCGGCGCGGCGCGGAGCGGCGCGGAGCGGTCGGTCGGCGGCATGCGGACGCGGCCACTGGCACGCAGTCGCCCCGGGCATCGGATGGCCACGCGTTGCAGTGTTCTTACCGGAAGGATAGCTTTAGCCGCCCTGGATGGCTCAGAGAGTATGTGTGTTACAACTTAGCGCTTCGGTCCGAAGGGTCGCGGGTTCGAGTCCCGCCTCAAGCATGGTTGTTTGCCCCTTGTCTCTCAATTACGATGCTCCTTGTATCTCAGGTTGATGCAGAAGGTCTCGCGTTCTGCTGACCTCAGATCAGAGGAGCCCGCAAGTGTGTTGGTGTCGAGTGTATGGTCGAATAATGCGTCCCATCCGGACGCAAAGGGGTAACCGGCTGTTGGCTGGAAAACAGCCCTAGGAAGAAAAGGATTATGTTCTTTCTTTTGTTTCTTTCTCTTCTTCTTTTCTTCCTCATTCCTAATATCCTTACTTAGTGTTCAAGCAACCTCCTTATGAGCATCTGTCCGAGCGTACATCCTTCCATCTGTCCATCCATTCGTTAGTTAATCACTCATGTTAGACCCCTTTCTGTCAGCCAATCGAGACAAATTAGATGTCATTCTACGCGTCACGGTCCCCTGGTGATGAACAAATGATTTGTTTGCTGACCCATCCAGAAAATTGTAAGAAATTTCTTCAAAAGCAGGTGTTTTTGCGTTATTTAAAAAAAAAGTAGAAAGTCTTTTGAACGACGTACGACTCCTACAGAGGATAACAATAGCTTATTTGATACTTGTCAATGATGCAAATCGATCAGCATTGTTTGAAGACAAATCACTTAGTTACATTCAGAAAAAAACAACTATAAACTTGTTATTTGGGAGTTACCTTATAGAAACGCTAAGAAGTATTACAATTAATGTGTTTCCGGCGTAAAGTAAATTCTCAGGTCATGATTAACAAGTGTGACAAAATTGAAAACAAAATATGTGGGACTATTTTTAAATGTACGTCTAACAATGAATTTTATACATTGAAATATAATACGCCTTCCTATAGTTTCACACGGTAATGAAAATTTGGTTACTAGGACATAATGAATTGAATCTGCGAACCCAAACATTGCAATAAGTACTGTGTTAATTGCCAATTAACTTCTCTAGTTTGTTTAATAATGATATGTATTTTAAATAGGTTTTTACTGTATTTCCTAAATTATTTTCTACGTTTGTGTATCTTTGATATGAAGGCAAGGTATTATTTGGTGGGTATTTTTGAACGTGAGAATAACAGTATTAAGTACTATGACTCATTTGGCTAAAAAAAGACGGAAACTAAGAAATTGTTGGAACAAAGTTATTCACGATATTACTCATTTACCCAAAACGCGAATAAAATGCATGATTGACGAGAAAGTCGGTTTCGCGTTTATCTTTGCCTGTCAACCATTGAGCCTTTCGTACGAAATAGCCACCACCATGCCAATAAAGCGCTGGCAGGGATTCGCAAAGCAGCTGTGGTTACACCTGCATGACATTCGGATGAGAGCTCCGATGACATCCGGATTAGGTTTTCTCGACCCACATTCTGAAGTGGAAACTGGTATTAACCAGAAATAACATTCGACAAGAAGAGCTGACGTTAAACATTTTTTTAAATTTAATTTTAATTCCTAATAGATTATTTTCATAACTACGCTCGAGGAAGAAAAAAACAAACTGGATGTTTAAATTTACGTTTTCTTTAGAACATGCTTACTATCAGAAAATTTCAACATATGAAAATGTTAAATGCGTCAGCGACCCTACTTTCAGCCAACGCGTTTGTATTTTCTTTAATTCTTGCGTTGAAATGATTAGTTTGGGAGCTTAAAACATGTCCAGACTAAGGTGATGCGTTACGGGGGAATATACTAGGATAGAAAATTCCCGGAAATCGTCATGTACGACGGTGTCAGATTTCATCTTCTAATGGGGGAGGAACACCGCTACCACCAGGGAGAAATCATTTACTACACTAACGGGATCAATGGCCTTAGCAGTAGACGTAGTCAGAAACATCGATCTATCAAGGAATCAATAAATCAAAAACTATACCTACTGCAGCAGATTCACTGCAGCTCAGCAGTTGCAACTCTAAACGCTCGCGATCTTTCAGGGGCAAGGCAGAATAATTTTATTGAATGCGCCTTACGTTAAAAAATAATTCAAATTCATTAATAATTAAATAATTCAATAATTGAAATTAATAAACAGCGTGAATTTTAATCGTTATTTATCATTTTAAACTTTTTTCTCCCATAGCACTCATGAGGTAACAGCGTTCTCCGTAGGGATTCAGATTTGACAAAGGAGTTGGTTGGGCTGTTTATAAGTAAACTGAAAAAAATGTAGACAACTTAATGCTACATCAGGCTTAATTTCTTTTCACGTTTATTTATATATTTACCACAAGGTATTAAAAAAATCACCGCACAATTCACTACATTACCACCAAAGATGATGTATTAGAAAATTCTTCCGTGCTTGCTGCAAACGAAAGTGCAGTAGGAGTGTCTTGGAAAATGCCTCGGGCGGCGAAATGTGACTCACTGCGGGTGTGGAACATGTCCGTGTGCAAGGCCCCGTTTAACGTCGTTCCACACCTCTGCCATGGAGCTAATGTGGTCCGCGTCGTGACAGACAGTCGCAGATGCCATATTCCCTGCGTCATACACCTTGCCCCTTGACCCCTGACTTCATAATGTGTATGTGTGCGGGCCAGGTAATATAACGTCTACATTAGCGACATCGACCAGAAGCAAAAAACAAAAAACAAAATGCATTGAGATATGATGCAATCCGCGAATTGGATCAGCGATTATTGGTGTCAAGTCCGCGAGAAGTATTACGCCACAAGCGCATTTGCAAATTTTCCTTGACATAATTGAGAGCAACTTGACTTGGAACGTGTTCGTCGTTCACCTCACGTCGCATACATTATTCTACAAAAAATAATTTGATGTGACCTGCTACGCAATCAGAAGGCAAAGAAGTATATATGATTATGGCTGTATTTATACCGACTGCTGCTACAGCTCTGGAAATTGGAGTCGTAATCATTAAACGGAACAAAAATAGTCACCACAGAAATCACTGTTGGAAAAAATAATATTCTCTTTAGAGAACGTCTTGAATGATTGGGAAAATAAATGACATGGACATATTTTAAGAATTGATTGCTGTACTATCTATATATTTTTGAACTGCAAACACAAGACGTTTAATATGATCCATAAAGTCAGAGAAAAGGGAAGTAATTCACCTGACATGAGATCAGAACAAAATGGCCTAAACTTTCATGACGAAATGAACGATACATTTTGTAGGGTTCTGAGTGTTTTATATTAAACGTATTGTTTCAAATCTTATTTAATATTTATTGCAATTTAAGGACTATATTTTAATTACTAATACTGCTGGTACTGTGCTGACTCCTCAATTGGCAATAAAATGTAAAAAATCCCAAATAGCATTTTCTCCTCCAAATATCTTGAGTTCATTTCAGTGGTTGTCCTTGCGAGAAATGAGATTTAAATCCTCTTCATTTGACAGTTAGGAACTAAAATATTTCCTGTCTGCCGAGCGACCATCCGTCGCACGTTTTCCTGGATCTTTCACCCGCAATCAAGTGGCGTATTCGCAGTGGCGCGTTACTCCACAGCTATAATTCAAGCTGAAAGCAAAAGTGAAGCGACATCATTAATGCACAGAGAGCCGGTATGAAATGCGGACAGGGCAGCGATGAGTTGGTGGCACGCTGCGTTTCGTTCCACTCGGCGGTGCTGCGACCGCTCCGTAGGCGGTGGTGAAGGCAAAAGTAGCGGCAGAGGAGGCGGTGGATGCGGAGGTGGTCGCGGAGGTAGTTGTGGCCGCAGATGTGGTTGCAGAAGTAGGGGAGGTGGGCGTGGAGGAGGTGGTAGTACACCAGGATGTGGATGTGGGCGTGGAGGTACATGTGGAAATGGGGATGGTTACGGATGTGGATTTGGGTGTGGACGTGAATTCAGATGTGGATATTTCAAGTGGACGTGTATGTGGAAGTCGGGGTGGAAGGGGGGATGGATGCAGAGGTGGATGTAGACTTGGATGCGGAGGAGATGGATGTGGACGTGGATGGGGATGTGAACGTGGACGTGGAGAAGGATGCAGAGGTGGAGGTGTAAATGGATGTGGATGAGGTCGTGGATGTGGCAGTGGAGGTGGAGGTGGAAATGGATGTGGACGTGGTCGTGGATGTGGATGAGGACATGGATGGGGAATTGCAGGTGGATGAAGGCGTGGATGTGGATTTGGATATGGACGTGAATTCAGATGTGGATATTTCAAGTGGACGTAGAAGTGGACGTGTATGTGGAAGTGGGGGTGGAAGGGGAGATGGATGCAGAGGTGGATGTAGACGTGGATGTGGACGTGGATGCGGAGGAGGAGGAGGATGTGGACGTGGACGTGGAGAAGGATGCAGAGGTGGAGGTGTAAATGGATGTGGATGAGGTGTGGATGTGAACATGGATGTGGAAGTGGAGGTGGAAATGGATGTGGACGTGGTCGTGGATGTGGATGTGGATGAGGACATGGATTTGGAATTGCAGGTGGATGCGGAGGTGGATGAGGAGGTGGATGAAGGCGTGGATGTGGATGTGGAGGCGGTGGAGGAGGACGTGGACGAGGCGGTGACGTAGGCGAAGTCGCAGTTAGGGGCGGACGTGGCGGCGGCAACGGATGCAAAGGCGGATGCGGTCGTGGCGCGGGCGTCGGGCAGAGCAAGCGGAGTTTGACCACATCGTGACAGGCTCCCCTGCAGACGCATTACTCAGCCGTCGCGGCGGCGGGTACGGGGCGTCGCGGATTAGATCGCCGCCACGGAGGCGTCGCAGCACAGCGCGAGGAGACGCGAGTCGTCGGAGGAGGTCGGAGGGAGGTGATGGTGTGGTCGGATCAAATAAAAAGGCAATAGAATAGAATGTAGCCTTACCGATATTACGAGAGGGGAAGTGGTTTTACCAGTTGAGTAAAAGAAGGGTATTCGGGAGGGGATAAATAATTCGATGAATTCATCAAAATGTTCGTGATACAGAATTTAGAGAACAAGAAAGAGCCGAAAACAATGAACTCAAGAATCAACGCGGTTGATAATAAAGATGCCCTGAGAAAGTTCGTAATAAAGAAGTCGGTGGGAAAATAATATGAGACATGACACCGAGGAAGATAATTATACAGATTCCACGAAGCTGAATCAAACGAAGTAAATTTCATAGACAGTGCAGAATCGTGTTGGTCATGATGACGTTGAGAAAGTGAAGCAAACAAATATGGAATTATATTTCGTTCTAAAGTCACGTGTAAAGATTCTGATGACATCGTATAGGTGAACAATGAACTATGAATTATACGAAAAATAGATGAAGTAATAAACACGTATAGGCAATCAATCATATGATAATAATGCTTTTACAAATCTGTCAAAACAGCCAAACTGCCAAACATTTTTATAAAATTTAAAAATATGGCAATATGTTTATCATACGTCATGAATTTAGCTTTCTTGAAAAAACAGAAACATAAAAAGAGGTGGAGACCCCAACGCGCGGGGCTAAAGAACCCAGATGTATCGCGGGCGCCAGATGGCAGGTGGCGTGTGGCGACGGACGCTGCGGGGCGGGCCCTCGCGGAGCGTGGCGGATCAGATCGTGCGGCAGCGGGGGCGGGGCCGGCCGTCGCGGCCATACGCCACCTGACAATGCTGCGGCAGATAGCGGCGACGTCAATCACTACGGCGGACGCCCGCGGGCCGCATGGGGGCTGTGACCTCTCGGACGGTGGCGGTGGCGCGTGCCAAACGCAGGCCTCCGCTGAGCGGCAGACTGCCACTGGAGGTTGTTCACGACTTGCGAATCATGTCCACTTGCAACCGATTTTAACTTCAGAAAAAACTATGTTCCCATTTTTTAAGTAAAAAAAAAGAAAATATAAAGAAACAAAGAAAAAATAAAGTAAAATAAAAGAAAGATAATAAGGTAAAAGAATTCAAAAAAGGAACAAAGGAAAGGAAGAAAAAAGAAAGGATATAAATAAGGAAAAAGAAATGTTTATTTCGTGATTGTTTTTTAATTAAAAACACACATTTCTTCAACTGATATAATAATAAACGTAGTTGCGATTGACCAATTGTAACTCGTAGACCATTAGATTCTTGGTTGGAATCACAGGTGAGAGGATTTGATAGAAGCTAAATATCTCTGTGTTGAAGCCGACTACAGCTTAGGCGACGATTTAAGAGGCTGCCTGCTGTCCGTTAAAAAAATATTATTTTTTTATTCAGAAAGACTTTGAAGAAGTACCTGAAACAACGATCTACAGCCCGCGTGTAGTCCATTCTTCCGCATCCCGTCCTCGTTCCCATCCGATGGAGCGTTTGACCCCTTTACCTGCAAGGTCACCTCTCGGTGACCGAGAAATTCTCTAACATGTCGGGGATCTGAAGTGAAGTGATCAGCTGAGTGTCCCAAGACAAAATTGTTGCATAGAATGCAAAAATGAAGAAATTGTTCTAATATATTTTAAGCTCAGTTGTTTATGGTTCCAACGACATCGCGTTCTCTAATGATGAGATTGCTTTATTAAGCGGAACTAGAGATGATCTTGATAAGGTATTCTTTCTAAGATTTTTAACGATTTAATGGAACCTTTTAACCTTTCTAATAATTGTGACAGCTTCTTCCATTACTTCGTAATGCCAATAATCATTTTAAAGTAATAGTGTTGTTAGATGTTGCACAGATTTTAAAATGTCAATTTAGAACTGCACGTTACGTTTGGATCAATGTTTGCAAATATTTTTAAAAGATATTTAAAGATTTTAGAGATGTGATTTTCTAACTATTCGACATTGCGTCAGAGGTCGTTTGGATTAAAAAAACAACAAATTAATTGGAATTAATTTGTTCTTTGTTAGTAGAATCGTGTAGTCGATTCTGCAAACATTAGATCAACTAAAATATAGGTAACTCTTCATCGCGCGTCGTTAAAAATGGTTATGTCGACTTTCTCATTCATAAATCCATAATCACTTTCGTTCTTATTCCATGACATTTATAAACTTATGAAACACTCAATGTCGAACCGCATCTAGGAATTAGTAGGTAGTGCCTTGACGTTTCCATATATAGGGGTATAAGTAACTGTTTCTCATTGCTTATCTTGAAAACAACTGTGAACTTTCACCGCGATGGTAATTTTTTTGATATTTTCATAAATTGAACAACAAAACGGTATGACTTGCCATGAAGCAATGCTTTGAAAGAGAGAGTCAAATTTTATGCATTTTCCAAAACGTTTAACCTTAAATAAGAAGGAAATTGTTTATATTTTAATCGTGTCTTTTTTGTATAATAAAAATGCTTTCAATGAATCAACTAAACTGAAGCGACCATATTGAAAACAGCCAATCCTTTTTCATACCAGAAAGATCAAATAGTATAACTCAGATCATCATATGAACATCACTGGTAGACCACCTCCAGGTGCACCTGCTGTGCTTGTCTGCGAAATGAGTCGTTAGTACAACCAACATTATTTAACGAATTGTGTAGAAGAACGGTCAGGGACGGATTACAAAAGCTATAAGAAGTATGGATATCTGGAAGAAGTTTTTAGTATTATAATGTAGAATGTACGTATACAGCATATATCATGTGAACATAGAGAAATGTTTGTTTATTCCTAAGATGATATTGCAAATATGTTTTGTTCTTTTGTGATCTTGTCATTTATTATTTAAAGGGCGATGTAACATGAATTTTCAAATACAGGTTGTAACAGTAAACACATTTTGAAGTATAAGTTAATATGCGAATAGAAAAAATTATCAGTGACTGAGTTGCAATGAATGAAAGCATTTGCTTTTCTAAGTAAAAATAGTAATATAAAAGACAAATTAACATAACTCATTGTACTAAGAAGGCGAAACTTGCAAGGTTTTTATTATACTGCATAAACGACAAAAGCCAAAATCGTTCAACTCTTTTTTTAAAAAAATCGTCTGCTTTTTGTTTTAAAATAAAAACTACATTTGAATGATAACTATAAACTTTCTGTATATTGTATAATCACCCAGTTTTATAAATTCAAGTATTATTTGCTCAGTCTTCGCCTATAAGTTGTCCTTCTTGGATGTTACGTCCCCATCTTCAACTTGCTGGGTCACGATTTCCTTCGTTCTCTATTCGCGCGCTACAAGACCCAATAAGGATCAACAGCTGAATATCTGCCAACTGATCTTGTTTGATCTGATGCGCGGAAACAGCTTCGCATCGACAGCAAGCGAGCGCTAATAGAAGGGTGACGCGAGCGGTGGTGAGATCTGTAGATGTCTGATTCTATACACTCACTCACACACACACACACACACACACACACACACATACATACACACACATACATATACACACTGAGAGCGTTCACGTTGGAGGTGCTTGGGGCTGCGGGCACTTTCAACAAGAGCTATGCTGCAGGAAGCCAATATGCGAACTCGGCGCGGTCGCGACTGCTTCGCTCGCGACATTCACACCGCTCTTCAGCTGGTGATCATGCCGCTGGAATTAGTCGTGTACAGCTAAAGAATTAGACGACCGTTTCTAGCAAGCCTTTAGTCAGGCACTCTCAGATCAATAATGAATTACGATGGAGTTAATAGGACTAACGATTCATTAATTGTAGATTTTTCCATCACCTTCAGACAGTTGTTATTCTTGAATTAAAGACGCAATAATGGCAGTAGGACGCGTTTTCACATTAAATATAGTAATCTTCGCAAAAAGTAATCATTAAGAATATTAACTATTTAAATATTGAGTAATAAATATAAACAATTATAATTATAACAAGAAATTGATCATTCATCCTTATACAGTAATCGCATAAGCCACGTCTGTCTGTACGCGATGTACTTGCATCAACGAATTCTGCATCATTCTACAAAGCGCGCTTTTAGAGAGGAAAATTCGAGGATACGATCTACCAAAAGTCCACAACCCATTCACGGATTTTATTCTCCGTCTATCATTCCTCAGGTGGTGTACGAGAGCAGTGACACTGAGTCCGACAAAACCCATGTTCCTGCGATATGTCGACCTAATGGTATGATCGAGGCCCCCGTCCAATTTTGCTGGTAGCTTTCTGATATCAATAGTATTGTAAAATGGGAGGACGACAATTACAGTTGCACTTAATAATAATCATTTCCAATTCTGAACCTGCCCTGAAACGTGTATCACGTCACTGACCTGGCAGAATTATGGAACAATTCTTAAAACCGTAAAATGAAAAATCCCAATTGCGTATCCTTGTTATATATTTTTTTCCTTTCATTCTACCCTTTATGACATATCATACGTAGCACATCTGGTAGAATTATTCTCTGCCCTACGAAGCGCTTTATGTGGGAAGGGGAGTAGATATCTGATCTACCAAGAGAGCGCAGCCTCCACTGCCACCACCCTGTCCCAAATTACTGACCGCTCTCTCAATTCAATTACGTTGTGAACCGTGATGTCAACAACATTGCTTGCAGTTATTTATAACATTTACTCCATAATCCTAATTCACACGACTCAAATCTACGAGAACTGTGCATCGTTCTACGAAGCGCGCCTCGTGAGAGGGAGATTGAGGACGCGGTCCAGCAATAGGCCGCAGCACGTTCGCGCGTTTTGTTCCTCGTGCTTGCGCCCGTGTCTCGTCGCTCACGCGGGGCGCCCGCGGCGGCGCTGGGTCGGGCGAAACGCGTGTTCGGGCGATATGTCGACCTAATGGATATGGCCGCGGCCGCCGCCCGAATTTGCTGGCGGCTCCTCTGTTTTGCGGTCTCGAGCCGTGTGTCCCGTGGGACGTGCCCTGCGTTCCGGCCGAAGACTTACAGAGGAGCCCTGCCTTTCGTCGGGGCGATCGGTGAGGAGAACCGGCCTCGAAATGCGCTTGAGAAATTTTTCGAGAAATATTACACGGCGTAGAGATATTGGGTTGCTGGTTGTTGATCTCTGCGCGAGATGAGGTGGTTTGGTAATTGCTGGCTTTTATCCATGTACGGAGAATCAGTGAGGATGTTACCTTGATTTCGGTGTAAGGTGACTGTTAGGAGATTTCGAAACGTGGATGTTGTGTTGATCACATTTCAGAATGTTCTTCTGTGGTGGACATTACATTACACAGAGTCTATTAATATTTGCTGTTTGAATTAATTATTCTTTACCTCTGGAGCTTTCCTTACGTTGCTCTGTTCCTTCAGGAAAATAATTAACATCTTTCTAAAATATAGTTTCGGGTAATTTGTAGGTTATTCCAGTACGTCTGTATTATCACTTTCCTCAAAGTCTGCATCATTCTTTTGTGCTTAGTGAAATTATTCAATACGGATGAAAGGTTTAAAATATTTGTGACTTATTCCCTCAGGTATATGTTCAAAAATCCATGTGTAAGGTAAGTCAGGGAAAAATTGCGTTGTTTATTTGACAAAACTAAGAAAATTGACGTTAAACGATTTTATACGGAAACATATGGGGTAATTGGGTTCTTTCCTTTAATTTAATTGTCTTTGTCTACTTATAAAATACCTGCTGGACATATTTCATTGTTGATGGTTGAAACAACATAAAAATATATCTTATAAGTCAATTAATTATATTTTCTTTGAAATAGACACTCCTGTTCTCCCAATCACAGTATGCTTTATTTTTTTGTAGAACATGTGTAAATATCTATTGCATATCACAAATTTCTTCATATTTCTATTTTAACCCCTTTTGAAATTAATTATATTAATCAATACAGTTCCTAATATTTCATAAATGTTTCACACTAAGAACTAGTGGGTCCTACAAGTAATTTATATCAATATTACTTCCCAATTTACGTCTATTGTGAGAAAACGTTGAATCATAAGTACCGCTGCCATGTTCGTCATTGAAACTAACAGTAAACCTCACAGCGACTCTCTTCCGCGCGTGTTAAAATATACACGCGCAGTCCTCGAAGATAAAATACCAGTTTCTCTCAGTGCCGCCACCACCCGATGTCCTCGCGTAAGTGCTGTATAATTTTCTGATTTAAATCGGGCTCTAATTTTACATTATTTCATATTTTCCGGTCGAGCGGCAGATTAGATCGCGGCGCTGTTTCCCGCGGCGACTGTGACGGCGTTGATGGTCGAGGTACACAGCGCAGTGGGCGGCGGCACATTGCCGGGGAAACTAAATCCGCAGAATAATGTTGGAATATCTGTAGTACTCATTTCCAATGCGAGCAGAAATTAATTAAAAATTATGTACCCGACGGCCGTGAGAGAGATATGTATGGTTTTGTTAGATACGCAGAAACTCGGGGAAAATTCAAAAACAATGAAAAAGTTTGGATTTCCTGTCTGAAAACAAACAAACAAATATTTGAGATAATGCGCTTATTCTCATACTGAAATATCATAAACAGCTTGCCATGCTCACGACATGGTTTATGTCCTGTCACAACAAAGCTCCAAGGAACAGGCTGTCCGCCGTTAAATATTTGTTTGTCACGTCTTGCGAAATGGAACCTCAACTGTTTTGGGTGATATTTAAGAACTGTTGTACCGAATAAATTGATATATTACTGTATTAATTGTCAATACTATTTTTGTTAATATATTTAACTTATCGCACAGTTACTCGAGAGTATTTTGTTTGTTATTCTCGATCAGATTGGGAACTGTTATTTGGGAAAATATTTTGTGTAGATTTGTTCAATAGCAGTTTTGCCCCTGCAAACCAATGTGCTCGCTTAGGTTGTCTTTATTATATGTTCTACAATTATCTTTTATATTAATATTTTTATTTCACTCGATAAACTTTTGCCTCTAGTTGCTGTTATCTCCTAAAATCCTATGTGTTCGTGTACTTTCTTTGTTTATACTTTGGTCACGTATATCGCACGCGCGGAATTATTTGATTTGCAGAAGTGTGATTTTTCCGACTCAACAAATGATGATGTCAAATTTTAATATTATTTCGCTGCCACTATCAGTGATTTTTGACAAGTTTAATTGGGCGGAAGCCGTAAGTTAATGGTTAAAGATCTGAAATTATTTGCTCCAAATAAACACATAAAGAGTTTATTGACGGAATAATTTAAAAAGTTGTTTTCTTCAGCAAAGAGAACATAACTAAATTCATGCAGTAGGCAAGGAACATTTAATCACTCACCCATCACTCATAAAAATAAAATCACACGATCTTCAATGAAATCACGCAATCTTAAATGAATGTTAATAGAGCATTATTGCACCTGGTTACTCTTTGCGCGTTATGCTTTTATGGTAATTTAGACATTTTAGGAGTCGATGGTATGTCAATTAATGCGGATCTGATGACCTATGCCGTCTTTAGTTTGAACTTAACGACTGTATTTTGTTCCTGCTCGTAAGGCATCCCTTCAGCGTGATAAAACTCTTGCGTTATAAGATTCTTAAGTCGCACATTACGTTGTTTATTGTGTAAGATCGGTAAGTTACAAATGTGCTACCACGCACGTCTAAGACAGCTAAAAATTCGTGATGAACGGACGTCAACGCATCGTTCCATCTCTAAACTTGACACAGATTTTAAAATATTTGATTGGTTTGGCGTTCTCTGTGGGTTATTATGAGTATTACCTTATATGATATAATGAAATTATTTGGCCATGCTGTAAATATCAGCCCTTCACGTCATGTCACAAAGTTGTACAGCGTAGCGCAAGTGTGAGAAAAGTTGAGTGGTCATATCATGGATACAGATATGTAACAACGTAACTATACGCAAAGCTTTCACGTGACATATGGACGTCACAACCTAATCACAGAATTCTATCGTGGGACATCAGAACCTTCCGCGAACCAACGGAACCCTTGTGTCGTTAATCCTTTATGACGATGTCATCACGCAATGTCGTTGCCTTACTATACGTGGTCACATTCCTGGACCCACATGTAGCACCGAAACCGTCAGGGCAAGTGAAAGACCTGGTGATCTGATCGGTAGTTTTCCGTGACTACTCGGTTCAATACCAGACGAATGCCGTAGCAGTACTCTGACAAGCGAGCCACGGACCGCACGCGATCTTTCCCTCCTCCTCCATGTCCTATCTCGCCCCTTACTGAGACAGACTGTCGCTTACATGTGTAACACTACCACACATAGCAGGCGACCGGTCATAAGTTTAGAGCATGTCACCTTTGGGGCAACGCCCCGTTCGTGGGAAATACCTGGATGGGGAAACGCTACGGGTAGTCGGCGCCGGATCTCACCATCCAGGGGGCCAAGATCACCGCCACCTCCCAAGCAGAAAACACGCACTACACTTACGGGAATAATGAGACTTCTCCGTTGACGCGTTCAGTATCATTAATTAATCAATCAAATGAACATAGCATCTGAGCCTCAGCGCAACTTCAAGCATGCATTTGTCCCGTTGCACTCGCGGCTGCGACCACTGTGCCGCAGCGGCAGTGGCGGCGTCGGCCGTCGGTGTCTGCTCTCGCGCCAGTAGCAGACGCGCCGCGGCGTATCTGGCTAGCGGGCCCGCTCCGCCTCCGCCACCACCTGTTATTTTAATATCGGGATTTATAGGGCCTCTTATCGCGCTGGGGGCGGCAGGCTTCGCCGCCCATCCGCCCACTCGCCCGCGCCGCCCCGTTCGCCCGCCGCTCCTGTGTTCGTAATTACTCCGACGGTCCCGCGCGGGGCTGCGCGGCCGTCGCCGTACGTGGCTCTTCTGCCACGACACGTTTCCTGCTGTGCGGTTTCTTGGATTGGGGTGCATTAGCCGACGGGGCGAAGTAACGGGCCGTGCCGCCTCAATTTCAAGGGGTGTCGTGTTTCCACGTAATAGACCGTCGCTCGTATTGCCTGCTTATGGGCTCATCGCATCGATTTCTAGATTGTTTATTTGGGTATTTTGGAACATACATGCACAGCTGCCGCTGCCGCTTTTCTGTTTTAAGAGGATCTTTTTGTATTTATTTGTGAGTCAATATGTCATTTCTTAATTATCTCATCTTGGTTGGTATTCTTAAAATGGATTTCCTTTTGGTGTTTCCAAATATCGTCTAATTCCTTGTACGTTTTGCTACATCTCTTGTTACAAGTATGTGAGGAATAAGCAGATGGAATAAATAATGTGATCAAGTGTTTTAACAAAATGATAGCAGGTTGTCATTATCACTGTCTTCCCTATTGCCACTTTATAGTGGTACCTATTGTCGTTTTATAGTGGTGAATGAATAATCTTTGTTTACTCTAGCATTATCTGAAATTAATGTATCGTCAGAACGATTTTGGACTGGAGTCGTCAAAATACAAATTCAGCATTTTGCCAGCGCAACATTTTCACTCTTACGGATCACATTCATATCTCAAGTAAAAGACCGTTTCAGATCTCTGGGAAAAGCATTTCTTACAAAGGAAAAATGAATTGTACGTAAGGAAATAACCGTTCTTTCTAACACCAGACAAAATTAATCTTTCTGTTTGAAAACTTCAAAAAATCTTTGTTTCCAATGTTGGCTCTAAGTCAGAGGTATTTTTATTTTCTGTTAATTATCTATTAAATACAATGTGCCGCTCTGTATTGTTTTGTTTTCGTTTCTTCGTGTCTTCAGACTTTTCGGTGTACATTTAATATGAGACTATGGTACGTGCAGAAATTGTGTGCAATATTTATTAAAACGTCCTCCAGTTCATCTACGTCGGGTGGAAGAATATGACCCTATGAATTCAATATACATTAAATTGTATCACAGTGTGTAAGTGAAGACATTATTCGCTATTACACGGATCATTTTACCTGTGTTGCTAAAACCCTATCCTTATTTGGAGTATAAATACGAAAATTTGATAATTGCCAACTTCCCTTATTAATGCTGTTTATGAAAAATAATATCTTTTACATCGTACTTAGAGCTACTGCCCCAATGCCTACAAATAAAAGGAAGAGGCTAATGAAAAATAATTAAATGTTTTAAAGGGGAACATATTCCCATAATATAGAATGGATATCGGTTTTTGCCTCATAACATCGTTCCAGAATTGTAGATGTTTTCAGTTTACAACATAATATTCTATTCTTTTTTCTCCGTTTGAAACTCGATTGTGTCATCAAAAGGTAACTTCGTATCTCGTATAATCTCATCCGTTTTGTGTGGTCTAAGTAATAAACTGATGCAAGAATGCAGATATTAATTCCTTAATATTCCGTCCCAGCAATATAACGTGTCAGTGAGCTACCTTTCTACACATTTTGTTGGGCGTAATTGTTACTACTTTTATTATGAGGGTCTGTTATTAAGCGAACGAGTAATTACCATGTCTAGATGAATGACGCAGTAATAGGAATAAAGTGGACTATATTAACGAGCTTGCAGAAAGAAACAAAACCAATTTACATCCTGGGCAATGACGGATTCAATTCTGAGACCTAAATTTCGGTCTAATTTCATGTAATTATATTCATATCATTATCAAAAACGAAACATTGAACTATTAATACACGACAGAACCACATTCACTGAGGTTTATGATGAAAAAAGAGGAATTTTTGATTTTAAGAACATAACCAAGGAATTGTTTGCAGTATCTTTCAATGCCTTTAGCATAGAATTCCTTCAAGCTTGTCAAAAGAATGGAGGGAATATTTTATGATTAATATGCTTGTGCAATAATTAATTTTCTATTACTTTACAAATAGCTTAAAATTATTAATTTTTAAAGAAATTCTAAAAACACACTTTTTTATTGCATGGGGATGGTATCATGGAGTAAGAATATTGCAATACTAAGGTGAAAAATGTGATGAACTGGAGGACGAAAGGAGATGCAGAGTGGAGCTACATTGCAGTGTATTTGAAACGGAAAGAGAAAGTGGAACAAAGGGACGAGTTGCCAAAAGAAGTTTTATTCAGTTAATGTGTTTAACTGTTGCAAATATTGTTAAGTGAACTACTTTTTCACAACCAAAACTATGTACTGGTGGCAAACTTTTCAACAGTTGTCTATAGTGAGTTTGTTTTAATTCACAAAACAGGATTACTTGCATCGAGTGGCAAGTGGTAGATTGGGAAGCGATTGCGAGGTAGCGATTCGGGCATGGTGCTAAAAAGTTACTTTATGTCTTTAACATCGATGAGTTTGTGGGGCCTGTCGGAATCGGTTTCGAAGGCCGACTGTTCTGATCTGAGGTTTCGCGATCACATCCAGGCGACATACATGACAAACCGAAGCAACACACTTTACAACGTGCTAGGGAGTACGTCCCGGCCAACCCAACCTTTCGTGGCCAGCATACGCCTTGCTGAGGCTTTGCGAACCTTACAACTGTCCGGACTAGCGCTCGGAAAAGTAAAAGGTGGATATGATTAATTACTACTAGGAAAAAAGGAATCCAAATTAGTGGTGCTACAATAGTACATGCTTTCTCGCATTATTTGTAACGGCTCACATTATTTCCAGTACATACAAACAAGAATAATTTCACAAATAAATTGAACATCCAGAGCTAAAGATCATTCAATACATCGCATTAAGAATGCATTCGCAATTGGTATCAAGGACCTACAAGACACGAATTCTGACTACACGTGTTAGAGGAAGTAATTTACTATATGAACAAGATTACCCACTTTTTCGTTACCAGGTCCCGGCAATAAGACTTTTTATGTCGAAAATTCGCCGTTTTCTCAGCAATATTACCATATTTTCTCAACACGGCGTAATCAGTACCGAGAAAATAATAATTACTCTATAAAACATCATGAGGCACGAATTTATGTTGAATGAAAGAATGGAAAATCATCTTTGTATATGTAAAATAGAAGTTATTTCCACAATAGGTTTTGTTTCGTATTTTCCCTTACATTTACGATACACGATACATCAATGCTGGACAAAGATGACTTCCATTATTTTATCCATTATCAACATCACAACGAAATTCCCACAATATGAATTAAAATTGATTAATCACTCTGAACATTTGTATTCTATTTATTTCTGCTTTTTTCTCATTTTAAATAAATCAGTGGGGAAAATCGAACAAAAAGCCCAAACTTGCCAAAATAACGACCACCCTAGGAATCGACGAATTTTTCCATTGATCGCGGTAATTGAAACCCACTGCAGACGGATGCAACCGCGGGTCTTAAACGGGTTGTGGAGCGCCCCGCTCACGTTACGTATTGAGGCGTCCACTCACCCGCGTCGGCGCTCAGCGCTTCGATTTGCTCCGAGAGAGAAACCCGACGCCGAAAGCCTTTCATGCGTCAGAATTCGTGACTGCGGCGAAATTAGGCGTGGAGATTTCCATTCTATTAGAACACTCACGCTCCAGTTTAAGCTCTCGCCCTTGAAATAATAGCGGGATCCGCGTCGCGAATGATTCGGGTGATGTGTATGATGAATATTAAGAGTTTACGTCACTGAACTAAAAAAAGTCGTAGGCTTCCGCGGCCAGAGTCATGTGGGTGATCTGGGCTGTCCGGGTGACGCCGCGTCGAAGGCTGTGTTGCCGACGTTTCGACCATCCTGTCGTGGTCTTCCTGTACTGGTTTGGTATACCAGCCCTGAGGAAGACCACAACAGGATGGTCGAAATGTCGGCAACACAGCCTTCGGCGCGGCGTCACCCAGACAGCCCAGATCACCCACTGAGCTAAAAGTTTGTCACATGTATAAAGAAAATATATTTTATGTCGCGGCCAATAATATTTAAATAAGTTATAAATAGATTTTATTCTAATACTCATGTGATTCACACGTTCAGTTGTTTATAATAAATAATTCTTGGTCGAAATTACGTTAATCGTGAAAACATCGAATTGAGAAAAATGAACACGAATTTATATATTATCTCAACAATTTATTTTAAGAGATTAAATAAATCTTTAATTTAATGTGCTTTAATTGTGAACTGATCAGGGCTGAAATATTTTCTGCACCAATTGCTCTGAAAGAGCTAATCGCAATGTCGTGCATTTCTAGGAAAGTTCAAAAAATACGAAAACAGTACTGGTGGCCATCTATATTATACTGAGTGTTGTATATTGTTGCAATTCCTTCACTTATTACTCTGTAAATTGTCAGCGATACGTGTCTGAATAGAAGAGATACTCCCCGTTGTATCCCTATCACAGAATGGGTGCACCCAAAAGAGCTGAACATCTAAAACTGTAATAAATGATCCCATTTAGGGTTTCTCTCGAAAACTATGCTAAGGGTCTGCAACGCACTTTTTTCACATTATTCGGGATCGATAACAAGAAATCGACCGTTAAGCGGGCCATGTCTCGCAGGAGTGCACTGGCATTTGAAATATGGAATGAGTGGCAGAGAAAATGAGAGAATCCCACGATATTCTACCGAATTTGTCGCAAACTCATTTTGTACACCATACATTCCATTTGGATCGATTGAAATTTAAATTTTTCTCCCAGCAGCAGTCTTCGAGGCGGGTAGTCTGGTCACTTCAGAAAGGGATATGTTTGTGGGAACTCAACAGGCTCTGAAGACGTTCCGCACTTGCATTCTGCAGTCAACGTTTCCTAAGGCTTTTTACCTATCTCCCAAAAAGGGCAAAGCCTCATTAAGTTTTCCTAGTGGGTACAGAGAAGAGCTCGACCAAGTACCAGTGCTTCCAAGATCGCTCTTCAAATCTGAACATAAAATGGAAAAAAAAAAGAAAAAAACAAATTTTCTCTTTAATTTAGTTAATTTTGTATTATTCTTGTCAGTCTTGTATTATTCTTGTCAGTTATTACAATGGTCAAAAATGTTTATCATTTTGAAACTGTACTGAATGTTGATAATATATCGAAACTGATGTCTACGGAGTACAAGAAGGAGAGTCAACCGAGCCATGGTCTCCCCTTAAAATATACAGAATTAAAATAGCATTTTAGTTAGATAGCATACAAAAATACGAAGTTTCTACAACGTTTATCTGCGTTCTAGATTTAGTTTCGCTGGTACGAGATCCGTATTCGTCGTACTACTAATGAAAACTTTACTGAATTTTTTCCTCCTTTCCCACCTCAAAACGGGAATCGCCCGATTGCATCCCGTGGTCAGATTTCCCTCACACCCTCCTTTCCCTTTCTATTTCAGTTGTGTAAAAAGGTTTTTCCGGATTGCATCCCGGAACATGTTTTGACTGTGGTACCCACCGGGCGATTCCGGTTGAGATGGGGCTAGGTTCTACCTTGAGAGCGCCCCAGCCGCACTGGCCACCCCTGACAGTAGCCCGCGCCCAGGACGCCCGCTGCCAAGCGCTGGACGCAGCGTAGATGGCGGCGGCCGCCTATTCACACGTGAATGGAACTCTGAATCCCGTTCGCCCCGCGCGCAGGACGAGAGTGATGGGTTTCGTGTGTTTATGCACAATTACGCTGTCAACCTGATATCTACATTCCGGCCATGCGCTCCGGCCCGCGCTGCTGCCGCCGTCGCAGATGTCGCTGCCACCGCCGCTGCCGCGCTGGCGACGATGTTGCTGTCGTAGGGCGAGGCACACGGCGGACGAGCAATTGCTCGGGAATGTCAGCGAAGTCCAAGAAGAGGTTGGCGGAGATGCCGAGAAATAATTAGCTTAGTGACCGTTACCTTGGACTTCCTGATAAAGTAGAATATTGAGACTGTGTATCAGATGTGTAACGTATCGGCGTTGTTATTCAAATTCCTGGTGAAGTAAGATTTACACATTTTTAGGCACATTATCGTGAATCATATTTTTGGCTCGGAGCACTGCAGTACATAAGCCAACTAATGTTACTGCAGTGCCTCTGAATGGTAGGTTCTAAGGTTCGAATCCGAACGGTGGCAGGATTTTTGGCATTATCTTATCAGCTCAAATTCACCCGCCGTGTACAGGAGAATTCTAGCGACCGGCTGCTCTGATAGGTAGTTTTCCGTGGTTCCTCCGATCAACACCAAGCGAATGCCAGAGCAGTACCCTAACAGACGGGCCATGGATTGCACTGAGATCTTTCCTTCCTTTTCCTTGTTCTTTCCTCATTCTTTTCATACATACACTTAACACCCATATGCTTTGTCACACACGTCTGGAGCTTAGTTTGCCCCGTTGGGACAGTCGGCAGAAACTGGTAGGAGATACCTGGTAGGGGAAATCCACGGAAGACGTCTAATGTGGTGATGAAACAACCTCTATCACAATTTTTGAAATTTAGCGAAGAATTACGAAATAGTTTACTGAGAGCATTGATATATTACAGGTAATATGTCATTACAAAATACTTATATAAATTGGCAAATTATTTTGCACGTGCTGAAAACATTTGGAATAAACTTTTCTTCGAGTGTATTGTTTGAGATAAGCGTAATAACAAGAAAATGAATGACAGAAAGATTAGCATGTCTAAGAGACCGTTGAAATACTCTTATGGATTCTCGTCTGTTCTGTTCTGTTCTGTTCTGTGAATACTAATTGAGTAATGGTTACATAATCGTTTAATCATTTGATACAGAAGTCTAATGCAGTAGAAACAACGATTTTAAAGTTAAACCACAAATCTATCGAATGCGTCCGTTATTTTCATAGGTGTGACCAGTGCATCTTCTCAACTCATTCGTATTAATTTCTTTCCTCGCGTAGTTCTCCGCGAAACGCGGAACGAAAAAACATAATATTGTGATGCGCCATTTCCAGTTTGTTTGCTTTTTTGTGTGTTTGCTTTGTGTGTCGGAAGAAGTAGAATATGCTTTTGTTTGAGGTATTTCTTATTTGGCTAATTAATTAAATAATTCGTTGCGAATGTTAGTCATCCGTATTAATTTAAAGAAACTATTCCGTTTCTTTAATTATGAAAAAACAGCTTATGTTTTTACTCTTATTATTTAACAATTCACAGACTACATTTTTCTAGACATTTCTGTTCTGTGCCAAAGATGTTACTGTAAAGGTAGTGTTGCTGCTTACAAGAAGGGTCGAATTACTTATAATATTGATATATAGAAATTTTATAAAATTGGCAATTATAAATATAAAGTATTTTATTAATTTTTTCAATACGTCGAATGAACATGACATTTTTTTTAAAAAAGTGAGTCTCCAGAAGTCCTGGGCGCAAGTTTAGTCTGCTTACGTATGTAACCACCCCTGACTAAAAATGTTAATATATAGTGCATAAGTGCAATATCATTATCACATCAAAATCAAGGAGCAAACCCAAACTTCACTCATGACCTACACCGGTTAATAGTTCAAAATTGCTTTTATTTTTTAATGATACGTTATTGCTTGTTGCCTTCGTCACGGGAGTTCGATGTACGTAACGTATCTGGATCAAGAGGAGCGTGGTTACAAGTGAAACATGAAAACACTTGAAGCTACACGATCTCCTGTATTTAGTTAGGAAATTAGAAAATGGCTTTATCAAAGATACTTATGAGAGGGAAATTTGAAAAGACAAAGCAAGTCAAGTTAACATCTACATATTTAGTAAATAAGTAAATCTGAATCATTAAAATTAGAAAAAAACATAAAAATCTTAATGTACAGAATACTGGTTGTAATGATCTCGGGCCAACGACCTGCAAGGTTTTTGTCGCCACTCCACCGTTAAACCATTATAGCGCTCTTGGTGCATAAATAACCATTCTTTCTCAATTATCAGCACGTGCCTCCCGTTCATTTGCGGGAGCAGATCTCCATCTGGGGGCATCGAGCAGCGCGAGTGGCGCGGCAAGGCCGCTGGGGTGGGCTTTCCCGCGCGGCGCGGCGCGGCGCGGCGCGCGCGCGCGGCGCGGCGCGGCGTGGAAGGCGCTTCTGCGAAGGGGCGGCGGTGCGGAGCGTGGGTGGAGGGCGGGCCCCCGCGCATCCGCCTGCGAAGGCCCTGGCGCGGCGACATCTGCGCGTCTGGGGCGTTGCGTCACGGCCTCCTCCTACACGTGCATTACCGGCTGACCTCTTTTAGCGGCGCGACCGGGTCGCCTTTCGCCGCGCGATGCGGAATCGACTGCCGGCTGCGAGCGCGGATTCAAGAAATAAATGAACGAAATAGAGATAATAGAAAAAAGAAAAAAACAACAAAAAATTCAAAGCTATCAAGAAAATAGAAAAAAATGTGAAAAAGAAATTAATAGGGGGAGAAAACATGATCACAGGTGTTGACGATTGCACACAGTATTTCTGCTACGTCGAAACATGATACGTTAAGAATAAGTATATTCCGTTTAGTCATTACCTTGTAATTTGTTGATGATTTTACTGAAGAACAATTGTTTCATTTATTGTTGTAAATGCCATTGACATTTTTGAAAGAAAATATAAGATGAAGGGAAAACATTTCACGAGAAAAAAATAGATACGTTCTCTTTCCACTACCTTAACGTCGCTTATCCGGTCACTGTTATACCACAAAAAACATGATTTCTGCAGAAGAGCGTGATTCGGTTTCCACCCAATTTCATTTGCTTCCCGTTCATCGACGATATTAAAGGCTTATATAAAAAATATGTTCTTGGTTTTTTAATTTAATTTTTTTTAACTGAATATTTGGACATTTTCCCATAAAATTAAACAGTGAACTGAAGCCATAAAATAGCAGTGCATACGCTATCAAGCGCAATTGATATAATGTAAGAGATAAAGATGTATATAACTTAAAAGAAAACTTTTGTGTTGATTTGTCTTAAAATCTTAATTTTCGATTTTTTTTTGATTTGAAACATTATGACGGAAAAGCGACTAAATGTTATCGATACTTATTTTTAAACTATACTCCAGAAGCTTCTGGCTACCAGATATCATGTATTCAAAAAAGCTCCACACTAGTACAAAGGATACGAAATTAAATGATGCTCCGAATACGTCTGCTGTCACACCTGATTTCCTCTCCCGAGTTTCAAACAAGCAGCTGCATATCACGAAGCGTCCGCACAATCCACTATTCATCATCAGATCGTCCTGCTTCGTTACATCAAACGGGCCCGCGAGACTCGTCGCATTTCCGCTGATGCCTTCAAGTAAGCAGAATCGTCCAAGTATAGCAGGAGACGTTTCTCAGCATAGGTTGCCTTAGGCGAAAGCCCAGTTAAATTCCTTGTGCAGCGAATCGATCGGCCGCTTCCATCGGCGAGTAATGACAGCGGTGGACAATCGACGAAATATTTCCCCTCCAATTTGCGACCGGCGGCGGCAGCAGCAGCGGCGGCAGCAGCCTCTACCGTTGGGCCGCAGGCGCTGTCGCTCTCTGCTTATATACCGTTTTATAGGCTGTTCGGCTGTCGCGTTTGGAAGGAAAGAGACAATGTTGTCTTCCCAACGCACCTGTCGAAGGATACCGCTGCGGTGTACGTCACCCAGGCGTTGTTAACATTTCCCATGTTGCTGTGGCGTCGTCGGCGGTGCATTTGAGCTACCCCGTTAGCGCGTTCCTTTTTTGTTTCGTAGTTGTATGGATTCGAGGGGAATAATAACTGCGATTCAATTATGCATCCACACTAGTGGTTTGAATTACAATTGCATCAAGTATACGTTCGTCTAGAACCATTGTCGATAGAGTGACTTTTTTAAATTGAAGCCTTTTTTAATGGCATGAAATAAGTGGTAGCAAAAATTTATCCTGTCGGCGAGTAACAGGCAAAAATCAATTGTTTTAAATGTGTTCATATACATTTTATAAAAAAAAACAGCACATGAGTCTAAAAGCACACACGAATAAAATATTTGCCATTTCAGTTTGAACCCAACAATAAGAGAAAAATCATGAAGTGAACGTGAATTCAAAACTTAAAACCTCTCCCCTAAGAAGTGACAATTTTTGATTTACTGTACCTATCGTGCGGTTAGTCAGAGACTATCTATGGAAGCAAATTAAACTATTGTCTCTATCGACTTTTCAATATTTGGATATTCATCTGTGATCGATTTTCAATATTTGTCAAGTAAACTGTCTTGCAACAGTGTGGTTCTCATGTACCCACCTTCTCATCTCCGTTTGTGCCAGAACAATTATGCTAAAAATTCTTATTGAACATTTCTCTAAATCCTAATTTGGTGCTCGTAATATTTTTCTGCTGTTTCATCGTATATTAACTAAGGGATTACCAGTCTCATCGTAATTTCCCTGAAGGAGACAAATCATAAAAACCTGATGATGGAGCCGTAGATCTCTTCATAATTTTATTTCCTATAACATTATTATGACTCCAATATCTTTAATACCAATACTTTAATACCCAAAAGACAATATCCTTTTAAACTCACAGAACCGAGCTTTCTTCCAACATAACTGAAAAAAAAACTAGAATTATGTGTGAATTTTTACTTTTATTTTAATTAGTTTTACTATTTTTTTCTTCGTTTTATGAGAATAATGGACTTGTTAGTCTGGACAAGAATGTGCGAACAGAAGGCTGACCGGTTACGGGTGGAGTTCAGGTGCGCGGACTCGGTTTCAAATGAACCGGGCATCCGGGGAAACCCCACGATTGTATCCAGTGCGATTGTCCGACGTGGCAAATATCAGAAGCTTGAGTCTTTGAGTTGAGAAATGATCCCGGTGTGCAATCTGATGAACGGATACGTGGAGGTGGTCTCGCCTATTTTTTAAACATTCGCAAATCTTATCTGGACATCCGCCTGTTAAAGCGATAAGTGCCCTATGTCGTGAATGCGACATCACAAGAAAGAGGATAATATGTTTCTGGTGGATTACGAGCAGAAAATCCACAATAAGGAAATCCATAAAGTTCCTTTTCTCCGGCGTAGAGAATCGCACTGGGATCCGAGCGAATAGAAATACTTGCCTCCCTTTCATGGTGATGTATATTCTGTTTTTTGTTTTCATTGTGCACTACGAAAAAATTATCGTTTTAATTTAATATTATAATACTTATTTTTTATTCTCTTCTCTTTTATCTGTATCCCATTGTATTCTTTTCCCAAATTTCTACATTAAACTGGTATATTGTACTCTACATCCTGTTGGATAAATAAATACTGCTGAACGTATTTTAATATTACTTGCATGCTTATTTATTAGCGGAACAAATCGGCAAGTAGTTAATTCGCCGCAATTTAAATTATATAATGAATTTATCTGACAACTATTCGAAGACGTCCTTAAAACCGACAAAGTTTTAATGAGACCACATCATTCCTGCCTCATTGCAAAAGAAGTCGACCGTCCACTCTGCTCCTGCTGTTGGTCGGCAGCAGTGGCGACGTTTTCAGCGATCCGAAATATTTCCTGCAGCATCACGATCACGTATCTGCCTGAAGGGTTTTGCGCATCTCGCACGCAAGTTGAATACATTTTAACTGAGTTAAAAAGATTGGGAATCATTATTTATTTTAGACACTACCCTAAAACTTATAGCTTTTTGGATTGTGAATGTATTAATAATGGCTCGCTTTCCATGAATGAGGTGCTGCAAGTCCAAAATGAGATATTTTTGGTTAGTTTTTCGCTTGTTTTACGTACAGGTTGAACATGCGGAGCTCACGAGTATGCATTGTGCCCCTGTATTTTCGTCTCCACAGCATTGTTTCCTATTAAGCAAACAATCAATTATTATCAATTCTAATGAAGCAAACAAGGCATTAGTTGCGACAGATTACTGGGTGAGGTGGAATCTGTACGACCTCTGGGAGGCACTGGGCAAGCTCATCAAACATGGCTTGTCTGTGGGTGTTTAATTTCTGTCTTCAAAAGGTCTTCATAAACGCAAGGAAAATAATATTAATTCCGCTTCTATGGTAGCAATAGCGGCTTCTGTGGCGTATCGGTTATCTCATCAGACTGTTATATTTAAGTTCGCGGGGACGAATCTGATCGAAATCGTGAATTTTATGGGGAGATCCTTTGTACGCGTTCCTTCGGAGAGGAAGTAAAGCCAGTAGTCCCATGTTGTAAATTTACTGCTTGTAAATGATCCTCAAGCCTAAACGAAGCCTCTGAGCTAAATGCTAATCGCCTATTTCGTCGCCCAAGTGAAACCTTCTTTGGATGTCAGATAGCGAGAATAGCGTGGAGAAATTTGCGTGACCAGGCTGAGCCTCTCTGCGTACAATAACACATAACTGAATTAAATTGAATAGTCCTACAAGTAGCGTTACGCGTTGCATCAGACTTTACACGTTATTCACTTGCTATTTCGTTACAAGAAAGTTAGAAGGGCAGAAAGTAAACTCGCCGAAATCATGCCGAAAGTTAGGCATTCAAGGGCAAATGAGTATTGAAGATCCTGATTGTAAATCTGACGTGGTCCATTGTGCGAACAAGGAAGTCGGTGGAAGCGGCGACAGATTTACAACCGCTGCGATGCAGGCTTTTCAAACCTCGCTTGACCGTGAGTTTCTATCTTTGGAGCAACTTTACCTCATTACCGCTCGGAGACAATGAATGTCCTTCGTAACTATTATAACATCCCACCGTGCCCCATCGATGCGTCATTGTACTAGCAGACTACCCGGCGCGACCACGCTCCATTCTCGATCGGCAGCGGGATATTCTCCAAGCTGAACTATCTCTGGGAGCATCGTGTCAGGTTATCTGTCCTGATTGTTTGCTCCTGGCATCCCAGTAGAACGCTCTTAGAATGATTTTAACAAGACCAGTCATCAGGGTTGTGTTTTTTTTTCAGAGCACAAGGAAGATGAAGGTCTTTATTAGAATTAGAATTTACCCGTAAGTCGTTATCACTAATCATTTCAGTTTTTCATCAATACTACTGCAATCAGCAAGAGAACTTTGTTATCACACAAAAAGTGTTTCCTCTGTAGTGACCTCAGAGAAGTTAATCGCGCTCTTGCAGGGGCACCGTTGCTACTGTGGGTTTTGCAACAGTGTCATGTCCTCAGAACCTTACAGGCCTCTCTAGAAATTTATACGTAACTCGTCTGCCATCTTACTAGGAAGGTAATAAAAAGACTTATTGTGAACTCGTGGAAAATGGAATCTCATTATGTGTGTGGGCTCATTACCATTCAGTCTCCAATTGTTCTGCATAACCTCATAAAGTAATAATAATAATAACAATAATAATAATAATAATAAATGTATATAATATGCAAAAGACAGTAATTTTGAATACATGCCGTATTGTCAGAAGCCATCTGAACCTTCAGTAAAGCAACCACACACCTGGTCATCATACCTGTGTGTGGTTGACATACCGACCAGTAGATACTGTGAATAATGTAAGACAATAATAATAATAATAATAATAATAATAATAATAATAATAATAAAGCACACCCAAAGGACATCCCAGCGCATTAGCAGTCCACTTCCCACGTGAGGAACTCCTTCGTCGGGTGGCAGCGATGACGGCTTTTGCGACCGTAAGTCTACTTCTGGGAGTATTGTATCTGTTTCGATTCCTTATCTCGCACGCCCCTATAATTAAAATGTTACGCACCCCACTATACCCCATAAATGTCTTTTGAGATGAATTCACAAACTTCCTTTTGGTCATGTACGCAATTAATGATGTGTAAAGGGAATATCATTGGAAATAAAAAAGACATACATTGAAAATTCAACATAATCTTGAGTAGTTATTAGAAAAAATAACTGTTCACTGACTCTTCCTTTCACATTTTGTTAAATTACCTTTGTCGGTTTCTAGTGAGTCTACATTAACGATTTTTAATTTATTTTATCATTTAGGACAATTAATACCATTTATTCAATCATATTATTATCATTTAGAACTATATTTTGTTGAAAGTTTAAAAGTCTTAATTTTTCATGCTTTTATGGAAGGTTTTTGGAACCACTTCTGAAGTACACATTTACCCCAGCAAATGTGTATTGTTTTTGAGATTCTTATAAGATCGAGTATTTTAGGATTTATTATACAAGATTTTTTCTGATATTTTGCGAAGAGGGGGGGCAGACAGGGCATTTTTTACGTCCAATCTTTCTTCTTCACGTTGATGCAATGTGCAATCAATAGGAAGCGTTAGCCATCTTATTTCCACACATTTTTATCTCACGTACACATGTTCCCTCCCCAGTATTTTTCTACATTTCTGCTGAGAATCATCAATGACCATCGTTAGGACCAATTAATAATTTGCCTGCAAGGCTGCCCCCTCGCAGTAGCCGCCCGGCGCCCGCTCGAGGCGCTCAACCGGCGGTCGACAGAGGCCGCGCGTTCCGCGATCCTCCTCTATCTTCCGGAGCATCGCAGGGGCTTATCTGGCCCGATGGCTTCGCGCCCGCGTCTGCCTGGCACGCCCCTCGCATGCGCCGACGAGGGCGCTTCCAGTAGCGGCGGGCTTCCAGGGCGGCGGCCAGCGCACTTGGTAAGCAGGCGATGGCAGCCGAGATGCCAGTTGCGCCGCTGCCGCCGCCGTCGCCGCCGTCACCACCGTCGCCGCCGCCGTCGCCGTCACTGCCGTTCCGTGGAATGTTCTCGGCGAACTACGGCGCGCATGATATTCGAGGAATTAAGATTCGGTCAGGCCGATAGCTCTGTGCGCAATCGAGAGGAATAACAACGCCCTCGGCTCTTCTGCGAAAAAAGATCTGTTGAGAATGCCAACTAAAAACGTAAATTGAAAGAACAGCATCATAGCAAAGTAATGCATTGAGTTTAACACCCACGTTGACATTTTTCATTCATTTTTTTGCCATTTTTACAGATATCTTGTGTGACTTATATGAATAATAATTGTTGCAGCAAATTGATTTCCCGTTGTCTATATCATTCCAGATCAGATTCGAATTATTAAACAGATTGGACTCTGAAAGTAACAAACTATCACTTGATCTGCAACGTCATCGTTATACTTTCTTTCGCATTACTATTATTTTTAGGACTCATCTGGACAGTGGGTCAATTTTCACAGTAAATATGTATAAAAATTGCAAGTACATTTTTCTAAAAAAAAAAATAGAACTTAAAAATTATGCTGTTTTTCAGGGTTCTATTTAGTCTCTTTAACTAACGTTCATCCACTCTTAAAAAATTGGGGTTATTACTATAGCACAATTAAAAAAGAATGTAGTTTCTGTAGATATTATAATATATGATTCACTTCAAAATTATACTATTCTTATGTAGAGTAGAGAACATAAAATACGAGTTTATTAGAAAATCCCTTACCATTTCCACCACGTTTAATTAATTCTTAATCTTAAAAAAACAAGGTCAGTAAATTTCCCAATTCTTTTCAGAGTTTGTAAATCGTGTGGTCTGTTTCGAAGGAAATTTTTTTAAAACTATTTGAATACGAAATATATTAATTAGAAAACAAAATAAAGGACAACCTATTTACGAGACTTCTCAGAAGAAAAGTATTTTTGAAATCATCACGACACAACAAGAATGTTTGTTGGGAACTACTGCACCGGATAGCAGGCCAATTCTTGTGGGTTTGTACGCCGATACTGTTGCTTCTGCAGATACCGCGCTGCAACCCCACCGTACTCACACTACCCGTTTTTTCAACACAGGTAGACTAAAGTACCACAATCCTCCAGTCAGCAGCGAAACCATACATTCTTCCTACTTCTTTGACGTCCTTCCTTTCTCTATTTTAATAATTCAGCCACCACCCCTATCAATATGGACGCCAACTTACACTTCGTCACCTTCGCCGTCCCCAAATCTGCTACTGTCGCCCCCACCGTGACTAGCCCAACTTGCCCCGCCTACAGCTCTGCCGAATCACACCCGATACCATCTTTGTATGTCTCCACTTATTTTATCTACCTCTACCCTTGACTTCTTCGAATCTTCTCTTTCCTTCCCCGCCTCTACCCTCGTCTTCTCCACCTATACCCACATCTTCTTCGCATCATAACCTCGCCTTCTCCCCTTCTCCCCTCGTCTTCTTACCCTCTAGCCACGCCATCTCCCCACCCATCCTTTTCGTTTCTACCACTACCCCCGTCTTCTTTGCCTCTACCCTTGTCTTCTATACTTGTACACTCGTCGCCTTACCCTCTCGCCTCACCATCCTCCCATCCACCCTCTTCTTCTCTATCACGACCCTCGTCTTCTTTGCCTCTCCCTTCGTCTTCTCCCCTTCTATCCTCATCTTTTTACCCTCTGGCCTCGCCATCTCCCCATCCACCCTCTTCTTCTCTACCACTACCCTCTCTTCTCTGCATCTACCCTCGCCTTCTCCTCTTCTCCCCTCGTCTTCTTACCCTCTAGCCTCGCCATCTCCCAATCCACCCTCTTCTTCGCTATCACTACTCTCGTCTTCTCTACTTCTACCCTCGTCTTCCCCACTTCTACTATTAAATTTCCGTCTCCACTACCATCATCTACGCTTGCGCCTCTGTATCAACCTCCACCAAAGCCTTCGCATCCTCCTCCGCCACCGCCAACGTCTCCGCCTGCGCCTCCTCTTCCACTCTCATCGCGGCGCGGCGCGGCTCGGCCTCCGACGCCGCGGCAGTCACGTGAGCGCGGAGTTCGCATTCCACGTCCGCTGGCGAGCGCCTTTCACAATGGCTCATTGGAAATAGCTGAAGCCTTACATGGGGCTTTCGACACACCAAAGATTTGCAGCGCCGCCGCCGGCGATTCCTCGCGCGGGAGGAGGCTGCGTGAAGAGCAGGGCGCGCGAGGCGCTCGCGGACCACACACGCTCGCGCGCGCGCCCGCGCCCGCGCACGACGACGGGGCCCGCGCGCTGGGAGCTGCAATGCAAAAGCACACCCTCGTGGCATTTTCATGAACTTCGCGGGCCTGCTATCACCACTTTTCACTTCGGCGATTAATTTGCCGTCGTGAATATTACAATTTTGCGACGTACGTTTATGACACCCCCCGCTGTAAGATGTAGGCATGTATCATTGGTTACACCACACCAGCAAGTTTCTCAGTAGCCCTCAATTTTCCGTTTTCAGGAGAGTTAAAAACCTGTTTTCTATAATTTTTGTCGTTTCTTGAAAATCGACCATTCAAAATTTCACCGTTCTCCTGTGGCCTGCAAAGTGACTGAATTTGTCAGAGAATAGGGTTTCCAAAGGACAGGCGAGTGAGAAGGGGCAGGGTTGTTCTATATTTAGAGATTTGTGGTAATTACCTCTAAGGTACCAATGCTCTGTTTGTTGAAAAAATGAATAAGTTATCTTTAAAGATAACAGCATTGTATGAGTATTATATTTTATTATAAGAGTATTATATCGGCCACATGATAGCGCATCCAATCATGGGTTACATTCCTTCCCCACAAAAACTAAAATACATTGTTAGCTGTTTGCACGTTGATATACAGCTTCATTTACAGTTTCGATAATGAACTCTCTGAAAACACTGTGCTGGAAATGATCTAGATACTGTAAAAAATTGACTCTAGTGACTTCTTACTGAGTTTCTCAATTGAAATGGGAACATTTAGAAGTGCTATGTGGCAAATTTCACCTGAAATATTTTGGCTGAAGTAAATAAATGGAATGGAAAGTCAAACACAAACTTAGCAGTTCTCATACACCGCATGCACTTAAAAAGCAGTATGCGAGAGAGTAAAATGAATATTTGAGATTGGGAGATTTCTTCATTGGTCATAAAAATGTAGTGTTTAGTCAGGAATAATGCTTCTAAATCACTTTCGGATGCTACTCTGACAATTCCCCATCATTACACTTTTAAATGTATTGGAAACGGCAGTTCTTTTTCTTAATTTAGTTTTCCTGGTTACTGATTTGAAAGTTAGCAAGTTAGTTTCCAATCCTTTTAAAATTGCAATAGTGTCGAATAGCCAGAGTTGCACCTGAATGCGATTTTTCAGTTTAAATGTTCCGACCAAACACCACAAAAGAAGAAAACCGGGGAAAAGGTTTAGAAATGTTTTGACGTGAAGATTTTCACAATTCTTTTGTCTAAAGTGAAAAAGTTTTTGTATCTGAATTTCAGACACTAACATTAGGCACGTAATGTCACTTTTTTGTACGTTGTATTGTATCAGTCTGTAGAACACAAGAATGTTTATTGTCTAAATGTAATTATTCCGTCTGAGATTAAAGATTTCTCACTTAATTGTTGAACATATGGTGTGGAATGAGGGTTATTATGGGTTGGTATTACTATTCATTTTATGTAGCTAGTCAAATGTGTTTCTATCCTCGTGAAATAACTTTGGAGGCTGTCATTCGTCTAAGCAGAGCATCTGCTGTGAAGGTCTTCTGTATGTACTATTATATCATTATATTCACTTCTTATCTTCTTCCACTCTAATCAATTACCTATCTTAGTATATTTCGCTTCTCCTTTGTAATTTTCTTCCATGTTCACTCAACTTTTCACCTCATATTGTGATCGTGAAGAAATAGTTCCAGGTTTGAATTCAAATTTCCATTCTCATTTACAGTCTCATTTCCGCGACTCTGAGGCGAGGGAGAGACCATTCGGGGTGAATTCCAGGTCTTGAAAAGCTAGAACAATGTAGAATGTGGGTTTAGGAATGGATTAAAAACCTTCAGCCTTGGCTTGGTAATTTATATTTGTAATAGTTAATGTGTACTAAATAAAAAAGCTTTGAATTTATGACAGAATTTTTATCTATATAGCATACCCTACAGAACGTTGCTATTCTTGCCTTTTTCTTTGTTTCTTAAGTTTAAATAACGTAATTAGTTTGCACGTACTTAGTTTAAAAATATAATATTTATCTCAATTATATTTTTAAATTATATTTTTATATAACGCTTATATTGTGTGCACTTTAGTTTATGATGTATAGTTGAACATTCTTTAAACTGTTGTTACATATCTCATTGTGGAATGTTTTCCCTCACCAACTTAACTCCGTATACTACTCAAATTAATTAATGAATTTTCAAATATTCTCTTTAAAATAATTATTTTATTCGAATATTTTTGCTGCCGAGCAGTTTTTATTTGCATATCGTAGGGTGGAGTTCCACCAAATGTTAAAACTTTCCCTTTTTTTATTACAGAAATAAAATAGAAGTCTTCCTTGAAAACTACCTCTCTACACTTTACTTCATTCGTAATTTAGCATTACGCAAATCGTTATCTTTCACATCAGTAATACCGGAATTACGAACCACTTACTGACTGTACACATCGCGTTAGCTAAATCGTCTTTTTATTGCTCGCTTAAGACAATATACACAAGTGGTCACCTCACTTTCCGTACCGAAGCTGCTAACCTAGAAAACTGAACTCGCGGAACCTGTATTTTCACACCTCCATAGTCACATTTACCCGACTTTTCGATTTATCTCGAGCCTCCCCCTTAAGTGCTCGGAGGAAGCGAGTGGGCACCATGGACACACGAGTCCCTCGTGTCCAAGCTCCGCAGACTCCCAATTAAGCAAGCGGCAACGACAAAAAGCTCAGCCTCCGCCCAACACCTCTCCGAGGAGCGAGCACCTGACCGGTTCTTTTATCTGCGCGTGTGCCGCCCAGCCATCCTTTATGACTGCACTAGGTCACTGGAGCGAGCCTTGAGGGACACCCGTTTTGCAGAAAGGGGATACTTCTTAAACGGTTTTCCATTGATTGGCTGATCAATTATTTCGTGTTTCCGGGTGCGTCAACTGATGAGCTTATTAGTCCCGTAAGAATAGTGCAAGTTGTTCTCACGATAGGTGGTAGTGTTATTCCACTGCTGATGACGTTTTTTGACCCCAAACTAAACGTTGACGGGGATTTTCTCCAACAATGTATCTCCCAACAGCGGGATACCACACCATCGGGACAAGTTCTAGACTCTAGACTTGTGTGGTAGGGCACGGAAGTGTTTGTAAATAAACGGTGAGGATAGGACAAGGAAGTGGAAGTAAAGATCGCGTGAAATCCGTCGTCAGTTTGTAAAGGTTTTCAGGCTTTCCCCTGGCGTTGTTGGGGTAAACTACGGAAAACTACCAATCAGAGCGGTCGGTTGCTAGAAATCTCCCCCAGACAGCGGCTGAATTCGACGTAGCTATCTAGCTAACGTCAAAAATGCTGTCACTATCGGTACCCGATCTCTAGGACCTCCCTATCAGAGGCATCGTACTCTCATAAGTTGATGCCCTTAGCTACCTTAGCCGGTGGAGAGAGTATTGAGGGGCGCCCGTAATGCAGGAATCATATATTTCTTAAACACTTTCCGAGAATTGGCCTTTTTGTATCACGCGTGTAATATTTGCCGAAGTTTCCTTTTATTACCATACTATTTCACTAATCTCAAAAGTCGACTGCTGGTTTGCATTATTTCGTTTGCAAGAACAGTTTGTTTCAATACTTCTGGAGTTAAGCATGGAACTTTTATGTACCTACTTTAAATTACTCTAAACAACTGCCTTTTTTATTAAAAAGACATAATGTGAATTAAATTGGATTTGGTCAAAAACTGAGTATACAAGCTAGAGTTTAATCCCAACAAAGTTCTATTATATTTAAATCAACGAAATATAGAGTAGAGTCAGAAGTGAATTTCATTAATCGTGATTTTAATATCACTTCACCTTTTGATTTTTACATATTTATTCAGATACATCTTAATTACTGGTTATGTTTAAATACAATGATGTTGCTAATCGTCACAATAAGATTACATCCAAGTTTTCCAAAGGATTTTTGAAAGTTCACAAGATACTGAACATTGTAATTTAGATATTCCTGATGAAAAAGTGTATTAACTCAGAGAGGTAATTTGTTTTGGAATGAAGAGAAAGTTAATCGACTGTCTCAGACCAATTTTTTTGTATGTCTGCCACAATATTCTGTTCTTTTACGATTCATTAATTTCTTAGCTTTAGCATCACCATAAACCTCGTATTTAAATTCACACAACATCAGAACGTAAGTACGTAAAGGTCAATCGGACAAATGTCCCCCCTTTAGTTTACCGTGTGTTAGAATGACGGGAAAAAATCGTCGAGTTCTCAGCCACTTAATATTTCCACGGCGCTCCCTGCTGGTTTCCATTGCAGGCAGGAACCTGCATTTCCTCACCCTGGACGTGCCGCTGCCTAAGGAGGTGAATTCCCTCGTTTCCAAGTGTCACTGGCAGCGGTCGGAGAGACGTGCCCGCCGGCGTTGCGCGGACCACACAGACCGCGCGCCATTTGCCTAGAAAAACCACGCGGACTGTCTTACTCCTCATTCACTCCCTCCAGCTTGCAAATCGCTGCTCACTTCATTCTTTTCGCTGGCTTGGGGTTATTTGACGTTGAGATGAAGACGAAATTTGCAGTTTCGAACCATGACCAATGTTCATTGATTCATGTGCAATAGATTATCTGTCGTCGTTTGCCTACTTGGGAATGATTTAATTTTCGAATAAATGAATGGCATACCGATTTCTTTTAAGTGTTACCATACGAATGTTTACATTATTTCGCATGAGATATATTAACCTGGATAATTGATTCGAATTGTATTAATGTTATGTAATGTGTAATATTAATGTTATATAATGTGTCTATTTTTTGCTATCGCAGAAACTAACAGTTATCCTGTATTATATGAATAAAAAATAGTCTGATTTTCATCATTTTGGCAAAAAATCTTAAATAAGTTTTGAATCAAAATGAATAGTGTATGTTTCAATGTTGTTTTACGTATTATTTTTACTTCTCATTTGATTTGTGCAGGAAGGTGTATTTGATTGTGTAGGATTGGCCTGTACCATTTTGTTGACAATTATAATATGAAGAAAATACATTCATTTCTTGTAAGCCTCCACAAACTATTTATGGTATTCAAAGCAATAAAACTCTTTCTGTGATAATGATACCCAAACGATACAAACCAACTGAAAGGAAAAAGTGACATTTAAAAAAAATGTAATTATTTTTCTAAAGTTTATCATTATTTCAAATTCAAGACACTTCTTTCTCAATTTTCAATTTAATGATAAGTAAGACACAAGCTCGGCGCTTTCTTGAAATTCCATCAAAGCCGAAGAGGACGACCCGCTTCCGCTGCGTTACAATCGCGTGCGCTTCGTTTACATCCACTCCGGCGCCGTTTAGTAGTTGCTCGCGAGCTGCGGCGGGTCGTAAATCAAAGGCGTGTAATGATAAAATTGCACTAATTTCGCCCGGCGGAGAGTTCCAGATCGGCGTGACGCGCGCCAGCCGCTCGCCGCCCGCCAGCCACATCAGCACCGGCTTCGTGTCCCGTGGCGGGTTTTTCGCCTGGCCGCGGGGCGGACCGGGCCGTAAATCCAGGCTCGCCGCCAACTAACCGTCGGCACATGTGGTTCAGGTGGCGATGGTGGTGAGGTGGCGATGTCGGGGGGGGGGAGCGGTGAAAGAAGAGGAAATGATAGAGGCAGTAGTGATGTAGTGTGGGAGAGGGAGAGACTATATTGGTTGTAGCAGGAGTGGTTAAAGGGGTAAGATTGGTTATTAATTCCGATGTGGATCCATGGCGTTTTCATTAGAAGCGGGAGGCGGCATCCGAAGCAAAGCTGAAGACGATGACCGAGGTGAGAGGATATGGCGGAGGTGTTGGCGATGGCGGAAATAGAGGCGATGGTAAGGGCGACGGCAATGGCGATGATGAGACAGAAGGCGTTAGGGGTGGATAAGGCAATGGCGATGGTGGAAACGATGGTGAGGTGGAGGCGATGACGGAGGTGATGGGGAAGGCGATGGCGAAGGCGATGGCGGAGGCGATGGCGGAGGCGATGGCGGAGGCGATGGCGGAGGCGATGGCGGAGGCGATGGTGGACGTCATGGTGGTGGCGATGGCGGAGATGATGATGGCGGAAGCGATGGTGGAGGTGATGACTCAGGTGACGGCGAAGGCGACGGTGCAGGTGATGTCAATGTCTTTCGATAACATTTGTGCAAACGAGATTGATGATCCTGGTAATGTCTGCGATGGTGTAATTAATATCAGTGTCAGTTGTGACATGAAGTTAGTGTACAAAACGTTGGGGGTGAAGGAGAGCCTGCAGGCGCTGGCGGTGGCAGAGCTAGAGGCGACATTGAAGTCAGTAGTGAAGAGGGATGGAGGCGCGGAGGTGCAAGTCGGGGCGCGGGCGGTGGCGCGGACAAAGGGAGAGACGGTAACAGTGGCACTCCTAGGCGATGGGCAGCGTCTGGCGGCGCGGCGGAGGCTGTTTTGCCCGCAACCGGCGGCAGAAGAAGCGGCCCGCAGCCACGCAACAATCCCGGTGCAAGGCAGGTCGCGCCGCGTCCCTCGCGACGACGCCCGCTCTGGCGTTGCCACACGGCCTCCTCCGCCGCCGCCGCCTCCTCGGCGGGCAGTCCCCTTTTTGCCCCGCGCCGCCACCTCGCCGCCTGCGCTTGCACCTCCGCGGGCGACGCCGCCGCCGCCAACACCGTCGCGCGAGACGACTCAACCAACTTCGCGGCCCCCTCCTTTGCCTCCGTCACAGCCATTCTTCAGCCGTTTTCCCTGATTTTTCGGAAGTAAATCGTTCAGTTTTTTTTTCGTTATAAAGATTACGTTTTGCTCTCCATGCTCATTACTTCGCCTGAGGGAAACTGGCTTCTTCAAGTGTTTCTCATTTGCGGTTTTTTGCCACAACTCTGACGCAGTGGAGAGACCTTCTGGAATGTATGGTAGAATTTTGAAAAGTTAGAATAATGTAGAATGTAGGTTAAGGAATGGCTTAAAACTTCCCCTCAGTGTCCATTCCTCCGCTGCGGTTGGGTACAGATGTAAAAGTAATTACAATGTACTCAAAGTTCATCTGACGCGACGTATCAGCTCATTGTCACCGTGTTTGGCGTACCACTCATATTTCCCTTCTACGTTATTTCCACTCAATTCCATTGCCATAACTCATCACTCATCTAATGCCTCACTTGTTTTTCAAGCCTCCCTGTTCTCGATTTCGCTTCTTTGCCTCTCCTTACTCCAGTGAATCTGCCGCCTCCGCGGCTTGTACCGCTTCCAGCGTCGGTGCCCACTTAGCCCCCGTCGCCGCCCCGGTCGCCGCTGCACCTGCCACTTTGGCCGGCGCCGACAGGGACTTCTTTGTAAACGGGGCGGGCACCCGTGGCGTCGTTAACATGTCGTGCATTCCGCTTTTGATGTCATAATTCGCCTCACCCCTCCCGGCGGCGCGCGGCGAGAGCGCGGCCGCGCGAACTCCTCGGGCTCCCGCGCTTGCGAACACGCGCCCGGCCGGCGCTGAGCGCGGAGATTTACTCCCTGCGCACCTAGATTCCCGCGTTTGCTCGAGAGAATGGCTCCTCCAACGGGGAAATGCTGCTGATGGAAACGTTTTGGACCGCGAAGAGGATGACAAATGAGCTGTTTAATAATTTTAAAAATATCTGCTAAGACATTAGAAATGAATTCATTGTGAAGTGAAAGGAAACGTTAATATTGTATAAAGGTATTATTATCGTCGTATAGATTAGAGAAGTTTAATTTTTAAATTAAAGTGTTTTGTAGTCCTTGGGGAACCAAGCGATTAGTTCAATGTTGACTCAAAATCATTTTATTTTTTATGTATGTGTGTCAAAATTTCGTTTTGTGGATAATTCAGTTCATGAATAACTCAAAAAATAATCATCGCGTTCTCAAGAAAATTGCTCAAATTTGAGAAATAATTGGAATTAATACTATTAACGGGATATACCAATTTTCCTGCATATTATGGAGAGATTGTGATCTAATAATGAGGTAAGTCTATAAGAGAGATATGTAAATAAAATGAATTATAAATATCTCCTTCGAGAATACGAATATTGTTATTACACAAATATCTGTTTGAATTGATAACGATCTACATGGCAGTTGGTATTTGAACAGAAAGATGTAAAGAGACGACCAGAATTCTTGCAAACTCCATATTCAGAAGTTTCAATAAATTTCAACTATTATTTATCATTGCAAGAGTTATTGAGATCACTTAAATAGTGATGGTCTTCAAAATCGTCTCATTACAATTTAATCATGTGAGCGAATCTTTGCGTGAAAAATTGAGTTGCGAAGGAACCTGCTCAGTTTTGACTAATAATGGCAATTAATTGAATTTGTAAATGTTGACAAATGTAGTGAATCACTTTAAAAGCGCTAATGAAATTATTGTTAACCATTAATCTCTTACAAATTTACTTGATCTTATAGACAGCGTCCTCATACGAGTGATTTTTCGCCGAAGGAGATATCGTGATAATCTGGGCCGGACAGCTTTTTCAGTTTGACGTGGCCGCATAATAAGAGTCGATTGTGCCTTCAGCCACGCAAAATCTCTTTGCGCCCTCGTTTATCATTGGGCGTCGTGAAGCGGCTGCCCGCTCGCCCTTACACAACTTTTGAAATATGTGGGATTGGAGCTGTCCTTGCGCCTAATCCCCTAATTTATTCGGGGTATTCGTTACGCCTGCACTGCCTTCCCTTCATCAATATTTATGCTTTGAAATGACGAGGGTTCGGCGCCTCGCCGCACGGTTTCCGGATCCTTTCCAATCCATTCATGTTCTCGATTCTCCAGAGCTGTCATCTCGAAGTACTCAAGGGTATATGCAAACTCTGTTCCCAATAAATTGAACGTGGTGTTGTAAATATGACGCGAATATGCGCCGACCATAGTAAAATTGAAACTAATAAAAATTATTACTTTCTGTCCTATTGAAAAGATTGTATTGGGGTAATTATTGTATGCCCTGTGGAAACAATTTTGAAGAGATTTTTCCGTGTTTCAATGAAGTGAAAGGTAACATGATATTCGAGGAGCCTTGTGAAATTTATAAAAGTAGGTACGTCTGTTCTTGTATCTTTTCCGTTTACCTTTATATTCTAAGAATTAGTAAAAACATTATTTTCAATTCCTTGATTTGTATGTACAAGACTTCTTTCTTGTTAAGCCACGGATAATATACTGAGAAAACTGTAAACAGTATTCTAGATCATTATTTATTGTTGACATTTGATGTTTGAGAACGAGCAAACATACATCGACGTACACAAGATTAATCTAGGTACTCCTGTGATGAATATTTAAACAAATATAGTATTTTATTTATAAAAACTTGTCAACCTTTCAGCTTTTTTAAGTGCAAAGTCATCTTAGTAATTTATTAATGGTCTTAAGTTATTTTGCATGTAGCTGTTAGTTTTATAAATTACTTAAATATTTTTGGGAAATTACATATAATTGCACATAACATGTTGAAAATAATAGTTAAGTCAATAGCCATTAGCTTATAGAGCTCAATTATAGTTATTTACAGAAAAGGGGGTCGATTGCACACTAGGCGTTTCTAGACCAGATACAAACAACTCTGTATATAATTAGATCTACTCACCGACCTTCTATCAAAATCCTTTTCTCCGCCGACTCCATCTGTTTCCCAGGTTTTTGCCCACATTCTTGTCAATGTCGCAATGCGCGCCCGTGCCGTGGGATATCCATCGTTGTTCGCGGGTATCACGTTGCATTGAGCTAATTAGGAGGATTAATTTTCGGAGGGGTATAAATCACCTCCGGGAAAGGGGGCACGAAATTAGCGGCGATTATCGCTGTAAATCATAGGGGAGAAGCAGTTTTCTCCGAGCAGCCGCCGCCGCCGCCGCCCCCGGCCTTCCAGGACCGCGAGGTTCTTTCGCGGCGCGCCCACATAAATCTCTGCGCCTGCGCACTGCAAACTGCCCCGCGGAGATGCTCAATACAGGATGCCTTGCACCGTTCTACTCGGGGTGGCGCAATATGCGACGAATTAAATTCTATTACAGACATGCACACACCAGTTGAAATATGGTCCCGACTGTCGCGGACCCGCTCTGGGGGAGATATCTGGAAGTGAAAAACCCTCGTAAGTCAGCGTCGGTTGACACGTTCCAGCGGGGGAGGAAGACTATCATAGCCTGGAGTATCAGACGCACTATACTTTCGGGAAATATTCACCGTAGACGTTTACGCGCCCGAAAACCCTATATACTCATTTACGTACGCGACATATCAATTTTTGATGGTGCAGCCGGGGTTGGGTACGATGTTAGGGTACGATGTTAGGATAGGATTTTAGGGTAGGATGTTAGGGTAGGATGTTAGGGTAGGATGTTAGGGTAGGATGTTAGGGTAGGATGTTAGGGTACGATGTTAGGGTACGATGTTAGGGTACGATGTTACGGTACGATGTTAGGGTACGATGTTAGGGTACGATGTTACGGTACGATGTTACGGTACGATGTTACGGTACGATCTCTCGAATTTCTTTTCGGGCGAACACGGCCGTTTGCGGCGAATATTTTAAACACACTGGACTACACACGCGCATTTTTTCTGGTTAACACAGCCGAACTTCCATACCGGCAGGAATGAGATTAACTTGAATTTATTATCAAAATAACTGATGCATACTTTTATCGTTGGTTTATGAACAAGTACCTCTGTGTAAATCCTTTAAATGAAGGTTCACCCCGGGAACATAACGAATTTTTGGCAGAAAATTTCGCAAGAAATGTATGAAATAGGATTCTGACAGTTTCATCCAAATATGAACGAGGACGGAGGCGGAGCTTTTCTTCCCAGGTGAAGAGAAATTGTCCCTTTCGTACTCTCCGTCCTCTCCTTTCCTCTGACCATCCACGAGATGGAGTCTTGCTGGACGGGTGTACGTTCAAAGTTTTTTCTTTGTATTGCAGTTCTGCAGAACATTCGCCTAGCGTGTAGCACAACAGCATTTATGCCATGAGTTTGCAGCTTTTCTAGTCTTCATGGTTTCCTGTTCCCAGAAACCCCTTGTTTCTTTCTTGTTTCATTGTTCTATCTGTATTAAGTCTTTTTTATGTCACTTTAGAATTTTAGCACCTCGTAAGTTTTCAGCAACATGAATGACACATTGCACATTTTAAAGGAGAACAAAAACGACGATACAATTTGATGAACGCCCTTTCAAAAAAACCTTGGTTATGCAGCTGTAGAAGCAAATTTGTATGCAAATTGCTCAAATATTTTTTGTTAAAACGTTGGCTTGTCTTCTTACAACTACCTAGATTCGGTCTCTTGTACCTGCACTTTGCTCATATATGCGCAGCAGATTTTTTTGACAATGCTGATTCTTTGCCAGTTTCAATATGTTTTAACAACATTGCAATGTACATAATAACAGCACATTTAAACAATATATCAAATATCATAACAATGTGATAGCGAATCGTACTGATTACGTGCAAATTACTAGCATTTTAAACTCTAGCAATAACACAGCAAGATATTTTTTTTAGGATCAAGGTAGACAGCTAACAATTTATAGCATTTAATTTGTATTTGAAATTAACTATTGCATCTGTATGTTGTGTCTTTTCTTTGGTGTGTGTGAGAAAGTGTATACGAATTTCTCATATTTTTGTGCATCTGTGCCCAAGAGAGAAGGTTGAAGACCTCACTGTACCCCCACCTGTGGCTTTTGAAGACTAGAAAATTTGTTGTATTTGATTTTTTATAATACATTGAAGAACGTTACTTGTCATGATGCAATTTTTTGTTATATTAATTGTAGCCTGTTCATTTAATACATGCTTATTTTCTCTGGACAGTTTCACCCATACCAACTCAGTACCACCGCCCCAAAAGGTAGATCTATTCACACTAGCCGAACGTTATCGTAGATAGCAACCACACCTATCACACACATATATGGTTATCATCTACATATCAAATTATAATTAACCAGGTGCATATGTCATAAATTGTTCTGCCAGAAGACCCGGGCGTAGTCTCCGGCCGAGGCAGCCCCTCGCTTTCACCGGCACCCTGTATGTTAGGCACGGCCCTCTGTATCTCGGCCCCGATCTCGGTTGCAGCGGCGGCGGCGGCGGCGGCGGCGGCGGCTGCGGCGGCCGAGGCGCGTGTTCGGTTTAATTTAATTAGAACGTGAGGACCGCGCCGCCTCCGCCGCGACCTTGTCGTCCCCTGGCGGCGTAAGTCTGCAGCTCGCGACCCGCGCGCCCCCTGGCCCCCTCGCGTCCTCCTTCCCGTGCCCCCGGTGCCCCTCGCCCCGTTTCACAGTGGGTCCCTTTACAACTAATGCGCGCGTCTGTTTCTACACGGATTACAAAGGTCAAAAAACAACAAAGGCCTTCCACAATTAAATGAAAATTGAAAATTAAATAAGTACCTCCTTTTATTACTCTTTTTTCAAGATTTATGATTTTTTTTAAAGCTTTATTAATTTTACTCCATTATTGATAGTTACTTTAGCATGCATATTCAAGTACATAAAAATATTTCGCTATTTTAGAATCATATTTTAAGCAATAATAGATAAACAGTTTTCCTTCCACAAACAAAAACGTTTCATAACATTATTCAAAACTATAGACACTTTCTAGAATGGTAACCAATATCTTGATGGGTAGTTTCCTGTCAATTCCGTGTCTATAAATAAAGCACCCAGTATTTTGTAAATAACTATCAATTTCTTCCACGTTGCCAAATTAAAAAATTCTTTTTATTTATTTTCACAGCAATTTACCCTTGCAGAACGATAATATTACATTAAATGTGACTATACTTGAGAAATAATCATGGAAACAATTGTTTTGTAAATGCTGAGAAAGCATTTTATTTATTTAATTAATTAATTAATTAATTAATTAATGTATTTATTTATTTATTTATTTATTTATTTATTTATTTATTTATTTATTTATTTATTTATTTATTTATTATGTTGCTCTTCGTGCCGTTCGGGTACATTCCGGTCCAGTGTGTGTCTCCTTCCTCAAGAGAAGGCGTGCGCTGCCTCCGGCAATGGGCAACGGCCCACGTCTTAATTTTCCATGCGCTCCTCAGGTCGTTCTCCTCGTATTGTCCGCCGATGCAGCGTCAGATTTGCGAGGAGCAACTTGTATAGTCGTTGCCGCTGACGTGGTAACATTGGGTAAACTGAGAGATTCCATCCTGGGGTCCTAACGAGTGTATGTTCAACGAAAGTCTTGGGCGATGGATTTTTTAAATTAAGTCTCACATTTGTAATATATTGTTTTTGTGAGACTGTAAACGCATACCACACGCATTGGGTGGTTCCGGATTTCATTTATCAATCTATTTGGTCATAATTATGTAAAATATATGAAGCAGGATCTTCATATTTTATGTATATTGCATACGAATTATTTTAATTATTATTAACATATAAAACAAATTAATTCGTGTATGAAAAAGTGTTAACTAATAACTATAGTCAAAAGTGTAACGCTCCCTGAGTATATAAAACTTTCTGATTTTTGTTTTTAAAGTTTAGTCAATTGTGAAATCAAACATCAGCCATCTTCCTATTTGGTCATCTTCAAGAACCAGAATGTCACTTGACAAGTCTGAAAAATTATTTCCATTTGGACAGTATTCAGAATGTCATTTCCTATGATAAATCCTTTAATATTATTCTGCACGACTTGGAGTCTAGTATTTTCGCTGTAAATAATCGGTTAGATTCGGACTTATTTCATTCCCAAGTGCAATTTGCACTTAATGGGTATAATTGGTTTTTAATTCTGATGATCTTTTCTATTATTAGAATACAGTGCATATAAATTACTTTACGCTCAAGGAAAACGTGGGTATGGGACGGCAAGAGTAACGAGGATGTCATGATCTCATGTTCAACTGACGTAGTGCAACTGGGAGGAGGAGCTGTAATCCCTTGTATCTAAGGATTTCCTTGCATTAAATTCGCATTAGCCTGCTCTCACGAGGTGCGTTTAGTGAGACTGCCCGGTTTTCAAGAATTGCGCCATCGCAGTTGAGCTGAAACGCTTCGCGTGAATGGAGGTGTTTTTGTTACCATCTTTACTATCATCTTGACTCCTTACAATCTCTTCCTCGTTTCAAAATTTTATTATCTCTGCAGTACGAGGTAGCCTCGGGTTGAATTGCGCGTCCTAAATGTTTTGGATTTTAGATTGTATTCCATGTGGTCTTTACAAACTTTTAATTTGAACGTGAACTTCTTTCAAGCGCACAATAGTAACCTGAATGCAACTGAGTGTGCTTCGTTCTATGCTCAATCAGCTTAATGTCGTAGCTGTACTTCCACATTATGATATTTCTCAATACGACGTTGTTTAAAATTAGAAAGATCATAAAATATACTGCGTTCTTCAACATGATAGAAACGTTGCTCTGAATATTCTGGCTACGTACTAATTCATGTTAAGACTACCGATGAACTGAGTAACTCTAAATCTCCACTGTCGCCTCCCGTCACTCTACATCGCCTCCCTCCTCTCCTGTCGCCCCACTGTCAACTCCCCTTGTCGCCACAATGCATCTCCTGTTGCTCCTCCCAGTCCCTTCCTTGTCACCACCCTGCTTCCGCCTTGCCACCACACCTTCCACCACCCCTGCCACCGCCCGTGACGCCACATCGCTCTCCACCCTTGTCCCCGCTCCCGTCGATACCGTGTGGCCATCATGCTTCCAACTTTGACACCACCCCTGTCGCCACACCTGCCACCCCCTGTCGCGTCTCCGTCACCGTCGCTCCCCGACGCACACCGTCGTCTTCTCCGTAGCCATATACAACACAAAGCCATTAACGCCCGGCGTCGTCATTTGATTACTAACATTTCTGGTTGACTGACATTTGTTTCCAATGCACAAATTTGTGAAATTTACGTCAACAGTAGGCAAATGCTTTTAAACGAAACACATACCAAACAAGTTCATTTTTGATCGCTAAAGCATTGTGCGCTCGCGACCATCACCTAATCATGAAATGCGACGATTTGAATCCTTCTAAAACTGTGCTTATCTGGTAAATATCTGTGGATATGAAGGTGGAAGGACCGGTGCGAAGCAAACGGTGGTCTGCACCAAACCTCAATCAAAGCACCGTCTGCAATAGTGATTAAAAAATAGCTTCATTATCTACAATGTGAAAATTAAATACCTTTTTAAACAAAATTCAAGAAAAACTTGCCTCTTTGTCGTTACCGGGAGGTTCTGAAGTTCCAGTTCCGGCGGTGGCGGATTTCCGACACTTGCCTCTCAGCTAGGTCAAATTGAGCGAACGTGAAGTTTGAACCACTCTACCCACTCCACCGTCTGAAATTACGTAGAGTAGTGCCGCTGTGTCTGAAGAGACTCTGATCAGGAGGTCCTCTGTTTGATATTCGTCGAATTTTCGTTTCTAGCTACCTCACAAAGTCGAATTGAACCGATGTCAGTAGAAGAATTCTAGCGGCCGGCTGCTCTGATCAGTAGCTTCCTGTTGTTTCTCCGATCAACACCAAATATCGAAGCAGACCTCAGACAAACGGGTCTTCTTTATCTTCTATCACTTACACACAGACACACTTACATGCACAAGACTTCCACACATGTCGGGAGATCTATCGATAGCCTACAGCTTATTTCTGCTGAGGCGGCGGCTCGCTAGGAGATACCTGGTGAGGTAAACTTCTCGCAAGTCGACCTGTAGGTCGTCGCCGAATCTCATCATCCAGCAGGTCAGAAATATGGCCACCTCGCGTGACAAAACGTTCACTACATAAATAACTATTACAGTGCCCTGATACATTAATGAATCAATACAGCCGTTCCTAGACGTTACTCCCATTCGTAGGAGAGGCATGCGAGCGCGCCGCGTCTTGGGTATTCCCGTGAGCGTACCTCCGGGTCCACGAGCGTCGGCCGGTCGGCGCGTCGCGTTATCTTATTAATGAAGCGGCGGCGCGGCGCGGCGCGGCAAGGGGCGAGCGCTCTGTTTCGCAGCGGATCGCGTGCGCTTTTTGTTCGCCTTATCGGCATTCCTGCGCGGACGAGTTACTTAGGCCGGCCGTGTTCGTATTTGTTCATGGGGGCGCGCACGAAATCGCGTTAAGCTGTCGCAGGGTCGTGGGTTCCCACCGCCGGTAACGGAGCTCGTTGCTGCCGCATCGCGATCGCGCCCCGCGCCGCGTCCCCGCAACTGGGCTCCCGCGCGCGGCCGCGTGGCGAAGTCAATGGACTCGTATGCTAATATTGTCGTGACATGTGTAACGAGGAAGTGCACGTTAATTGAAGGTCATTTTTAAGTGAATTTGAACCTCGCGTTTAAGTCAGTTTAGTTATGAATCAAAGAAAGAAAACGTGCGATATTTTAATCTTTAAGTAAACTCTTTTTATTAATAACTGTAACTTTAGAACCAGTGTTCAATTTCAAGAGTGTTGGTTTTCTTATTATATGCATAGTTTTGTGATGGATAACTTAGCTTTTAAATATAGAAGAAACGCTTGATTTTCTGTTCTTTCTCTCTGTTTCATTCGTTGCTAAATATTGAAATTAATATTTGTTGACGCAGTGGTACACACAAGTTATATGTAAAAGAAAATCCTTCCATCCTTTATCATTAGGTTTTAAATGCTGTATTGTATTGGAAAGTGCTCAAAATAACTCCAAAAATAATAGGTATTTCCCAGGTATTTTTTTCGTTAAATTATTTTTGTGATTATATATTCGAGCTTAAATGTCATTTAACATTTTTTATCTTTGTTTTGAGAACTTCTCTTTCTTCTATCTTCACTAAATGCTTGAAAAAACCATAACAAAATAAATTAAGCAAATGCTGTAGTTTTTTTACAAGAAAGCTAGCTCTCTAATTACTCTCATTGACATTGGTGAAATATATAGTTTAAACTGCAAATGCTTTGTTCATATTTCTGACTACAAAATTATACATTTCAAGAGCTTAAGTCCAGATAATCTATGGTATAAAAATATCATTGTAATGACAAACACAAGGCTTCCATTTTTGTCAACATTTATAATATATTATTTTTAGCAATATTCTTCAGAACTGACGGCGCAGAAAACCTACAGAAATATCCCGTTACTCTCATCGTCTTTCACCATTTACATTATAAAAAATACGGAACGAGAACATAAACATTTTCATTCACGCTTCACTATCACTTACAACTTTTATTTCATGACGTAAAATTCCTGGAAATCAATTTAGAATTGCAAAATTAGCATGTTACTTTTCACTTTCCTCTACAAACCAATTTTCCCACAGCCGAAGACGGCGCATTGGATGATGAGCACCTCCGCTCATAAAGCCGCTGTTTGGGCACTTCTTCGCCAACCGAAGTGGCTGTTGCGCCAGAAGGACGCGTCAAGTGGTAGCGCGGGGGCTGGGACCATCGACACAGGCGGCGGAGGAGGCGGAGGCGGCGGAGCCTGCAGCCTCGCCGGGAGGCGGGAACGCGCCTTTCGAAAATAATAAAACGCGGGATAAGTAGGGCCGCCCGCCTGTGCGATTGGTCGGCTCGCGCAAGCGACGTGCGGTGACGGCGGCGGCGGAGGCGGCGGCGGTTACGAAAACGGGACGCTTGGTGCTGCCTTTCACCGCCCCCGTCCCCACCGCCGCCGCCGCCGCCGCCGCCGCCGCCGCCGCCGCCGCCGCCGCCGCCGCCGCCGCCGCCGCCACCGCGCGATCTAAGTGATCTGTCCAGGAGTTTGCGGTGAGGAAATGCTTCCATGGAGTTCAAGCGAATTCAAATTGCTGTCTTCGAGGGACCCTGGTGACCTGGGTGAATTGAATCTTCGATTTTTTCCGCTAGTTTCGTTCGTGTTTCGTGGGTCAATAGTCGATGAGAGTGTAAAGGTTTGCATGTGCAATAGAAGTTTTTCGTAATTAGTTTCAAATTGTGCTTTTTTGAATTCAAAACAATTTTATACCAATTAAATGTAATAGATTTAAGATAAATGACACATTTGATTTAAGAACCCTAAATGTAATTGATACGTGAAATTACATAACTATTGAATCCATGAAAATTGATGGATTAACGTGTAAGATACGACAGCTCATACGGAGACACTTTGGAGATGCGTGTAATTGAACATTTTGGTTTAAGAGGGTTGCATAAAATGACTACCACCGACGACATTCCCTGAGGCATAAATTTGAGAATCCCCTAACATGGACATCAGATTAAACGGGCTTAAATTTAGAATACCATAAAAACTTAGTTTTCATATTTTACGACAAATTATACAACTGTTTCTTTCTCTGCTTCTCTCATCCACCTGCACGATTGCTTTTTATAGCGTAGATAATATGTATTTTTATTGGCCTACCTTCACAATACTTCCTAGATATTCACCATATGAGTCCAAGAACAACACAACAATTGCTTGTAGTAGAATTGTTTAAATAGAATGTGTATTCATGTAACTTTACTACAAGCCTGGGGTCTTGATACCTTTTTGTCACAATTTTATTATAATAAATCAAAACTATCATACTATAAACCTACTAAAATTGAGATATTACAAACTGCCCATAGCAAGATACGTTTCAAGATTCATAAAGTTTAGGCTTGTTTGCAGATAAAATAAAAAAAATATAAATTTCTTTATAGATAAAAAATATTGCCTTAAATATAAAAGTCAGTGTCATTTTAAAAATTCCTTCGAAATATTTAATTTTTAACTCATTTATAGCTACTACTAACACTTACAAATGTTGTCAGAAGTGAATGTTTCATTTTAAAAGCATTTACAACGCACAGAATTAATAAAAAAATAGTGTGAATTTTTATACTTTTTAATACATTTTTTTTCAAATAAAAAAGCAATTATGTATTCATTTGCAGTTTGATATTAGTCATGAAATAAATATTAAAATAATATTGTGATACGTTCATGTTTCACAGACGTCTTCCTTTCTCTCTCACTTTGAGTTTATTTTCGTCTCACATATGTACCTCTTTTCCCCCTAAAATCGAATGGATGACTTGACTTGTTCCCAACCATGTATTAATTCAATATACCTTGCAACTACAGAGAAATAGATGTCTTTAATGTTGAAGCTATCATAATCTCTATATATATGTAATAAATTGTTATCGTATACAATTATCAAGTAATGTAGCATTCAGAACTAGTGTAATCATAATATTGAAATAAGTATTATAAATGACAACCCATCCAATGTGCTGGAATATTTATAAGACGTCAACGCAAACACATTAAGTCATTTCGTCAAGTATATGTGCTTTTTAATGTAATATATTATATTTGCTCGTGTAGAACTGTCATACTGTCCTGTTCTTCGCTCAACAGTCCGATAAGGGCCCCGGACGACCAGCGGTGGCCCAGCCTCCCGGCCATGCGATAAGTGTTCGTGTGATTATCACGAAGGTATCCCTCCACCGCATATACTGATTTTCTTAAGTGTTTTCTTATTGACTTACAGGAATTGATACTGGGAGATTTATGAGAAAAGCGCACAGTTATAATTTTGCGCAGCCAGTAATCGATCTCGGGGTTTTGTGGAGGAAACCGAGCACGCCAACCAACGGGATACCGAGGGCTACTATCAAACTGAAACCACTAACAAACATTGAAAAGAGAAAACATCAGTTTATTTGCGTGTGCACATTGTTATTTGAATTTTTATTACATTTCGTTGCTTTACAAACTGAATTTCTTACCTCTATCGTTTACCTATACATCCTATATCAATTCATATACAACATGAAAAAAATGTTATTTATATTTTCTTTTAAAATTCGAGTCAACTGTTTTTAACCCAAAGTCTCATGACTGATGGATCGTGAGAATGTCGAGCGTACGCAATCGTTAATGTCTTGTCCAATCTCGGCCCGTATCTAGAATTCGGACACTGCCTCTCGTGCTGGCGAGACCGTGATGTCCCGCGCGGTGCTAAATCTTCAGAGAGTCCCGAGCTGCGAGTACTCCATCCCTCGCTAATCGCACTTTGCGCAAGCGACGGACCCATTACGTCGTCGACGAGTGCTTGCGGAGACCAGTCGGACCGCGACGGGTTTCGACAACGGACCGCGGGTTCGCATCGAGGTCAAGGCAGCGTCCACGGACCGGCCACTTGACTAGCTGCTCGCCTGCGCCCCGCGCCCTCGCTCCGCGCCACCCGCCGCGCTGTCCGTCACTCTCTCCGGCCATCCGCCCTCGGGGGCCTTTCTCAGTGCAACTCGTCGACGCGTTTGGTGTTGTTTCTTTCTCCCTCTTCACCCTGTCACATTTACGGCGCTGTCGAAAACCGCTGAAGGTTGGCTCAGCGAAGATTTACAGTAAATCTGCAATTGAACGAACAACACGATCATTGGGCTAAATTCAATGAGCGGAAATACGAATGCTTGAATGAAGCTCGTAAATAGTGTAAAAACATCAAACAGTAGCGAAAACGTAGCTTGAAGTAATGAAATTAGGTGTAATATAGAAAACGTGGGTACTCAAATGTAATGTAAATTCGTCAAGATAAACACAATTAAGATTAGTAAATTAAACTACGTTTATTAAATATGTTTACTCTTTATTATTTCAATAGATTAGAATAATGTGAGGTTTGGGTAATTACGGAAAATTGGATTCTCCTAGAGATATTCATGTGTTTGCCTTTTTCTGTAAAATATGTAGTGCTCGCACTGATGATGAATCATGAAGAAACCCACGTTCGGTGTCCATTGTACTGACTTTTTAGGTGTTGTAGTTTACAACATTTCAAAATAAATGTTCTACCGAAAGAAAAGGTACATGAGAGCCCCTGTTAAAAATTTGAAGCAACATTGTTGTAGTCCTCCAGAATTACCTTGAAAAGTATCTGTGGGGTGGTTGTCTTTCCAAAATATATCTCTTGATTTACTATTATGTAAATACTTTTATTGTATTATGTCGTCACTATTTCTAAGTATTTAGTTTTTATTTGAATTTAAAAAAATCTTCGTATATTTTCTAATGTATTTTAAAAACAATCATAGCATTTGGCCGATACCCATTAAATGATTCTTTTTCTGCCCTTGATGTCATCTGCCATTTGAATCATTCAATTAAACTTGCGTTTCCTTGGTTCAAACGTTCCAATTTCTTCCTTAAAACATTCTTTTTCTGAATAATTTCTTTTGCTTTAAAATTTTCCACCTGTGACCTAACCACCTATAATGAAATCTTTCCGTGTTAGATTTCACGTAATTGGGAAATGTGTTTCCTATCTCAAGCATACAACTCCGTACCACTCCTCTCTCTTCCTCTTTTGTCGACTCATTTCCTCAGTTAAGCACCTTATAGTCTACTCAATGTATTATCTATTATTGACTATTAATCTATTTGTTTTCACGTTTCGATGTCATTAATATGCCGATGTCGGTAATATGCTATGTATTCTTTAAAACTATCACAGTTTTCTACCTCCCCTCCCCATTGACCCCATTGTGAATGACAACGTGCGTCATTTACATTTCATACCCTTTCCGCAGGCTGTAACCTTCGCGAGTGATGGGTGTCATTTCCATGCCAGGGGCGCGAGCGTCGGTCCGCCGCGTGGTGGACGCTGGCGGGACGGAAGACGTGCGCCGGGTTCAGAACCAGCGGCCCTTCCGCCGGCTCCTCTGTGCTTCCTTTCGCACGCGCCACCGCCACCACCACAGCTTTACTACTGAGACCGCCACCGCCATGGCACCGCTTCGCTATACCGCCACCGCTTCGCCACTACCACTACCGCACCACCATTGCCTGCCAATCATAGTCGCCGCCTAGCCACCATCGCCACCGTTGCCGCCGGCTCGCTACCAACGCCTCCGCCACCGCTACCGCCCGCCAAACCTAGGCACCGCTGCCGCCGTCAAACGCACCACTACCGCCACCACTTGTCTGCCAACGCCTTGCCAAAGTCTCGCCACACAACGTCAAATCTCGCCACGACACACCACTGTACGCCAAACCACGCCATCTGCGTCACTGCCGCTGTCGTAGGGCCGACAGGTGTACGTCGTCACGGATTTGCGAAGACACCTCTGAACCCGAAGACAGCAAGTGGAAACGAAACGACGCGAGTCTTTTAACTGTTACTTCACGTATTTTCTAGTTTTTCCTCTGTGTTTGCTTGAGGTAGATGGATGGGACAGCACGGCCTAGCACTTTTGCAGCTTGTTTTCTTGAAGGGAGCGTGTTCGATATTTCCCGATTTGGTAAAGTACATGTGTAAGTTCCTCGGATAAAAATGGAATGATTTGCGGTACACGACAAGTTTTTTATATATGTTCATTTCTGGTTTACTCAGTGTCATTATGCCCCCAAACGGCAGTGAGATTTTTTTCTAAATTGATTTTGTGCAAGAAGATTAACAATTGTGCAAGAAGATTTAATTCTAGATATACAGCTTTCGTAACTCATGCATAATATGTTTCTATCTGGAAATAATACTTCCTTTTTGAAAGAAAAGTATATTGTAATATGTTTGTGAAGCCATGGAGAATTATTTCACAAAATATTGATTAAGATAATCAGTGAATATTCAAAATGTTTAGTGATAAGAATGCCAGTACATCGTATTTCATAAGCCCTCTGGTGTATGTCCTTATTTGTTTAAGCTTTTAATTGAGCAATTTGACGGAAGTTTCCATTCTGAACTTCATCCTCATTTTAATCCATATCAGTTTCCCCATTTTTATATTTATCCCATTTTCCTTTCTCATCTGCAGCTTCATCATCATTCTCATCCACGTTTCCATTTTCATTAACGTAAATATCTTCACTCCTATTTCTATAAACATTATCGTTCCCATCTTCTATTCCTGCTTTACTCCAATTTTTATTATCGTACCCATTCTCCTTTTCATTCACTTTTACATCTCCCCTCCTGCCCTTATCCCTATCGCCTTTCCCACTTTTATCTCTTATTCTAATTTTTACTTTCATTTGAATTCTCATGCAAATTTTAACTCCAACCTTAATTCCTATTTAACTTCCATTTCTGTTCTCAAAAGTATTCTCTTTCGCTTTCCCATTTCTATATACATTCTCAGTTGTATTCTCATCCACATTCGACACTAGCTAGGTAGTTAAATGGAATTAGGTCGTTGATTGGAGGAGAATTCTAGCGGTCGGATGCTCAGATGGCTAGTTTTCCGTGGTTCTGCAATCTATACCAGGCGAATGCCGGCGCAGTAACCTAACAAACGGACCAGAGACCGCGCGCGATTTTTCCGGCCACTTCCTGGTCCTGTATTACTTCACACATACACGTTCATGCACTACACTACCACTCATGACGGGAGTTTAGAGTTTGTCCTGGCTGGGGCGGTGCCCCACTCGTGGGAAATTCCAGATTGGGGTACACCCCGTTAGCCCACAGTAGGTCGTCGCCCGATCTCACCACCCAGGGGAGAAGAGAACAACCAACTCTAGAGGAAAACACATGAACTACACTTAGGGGAATAATGAACTTAGTGTTTGATACGTCCGCGATCAGTAATCAATCAATCAATGCTCATCCACACTCTCACCCTATGCTCGAACTTGACGTTGCCCTCTTGCCAACCCTGAGCACCGCTCTGCAGCCGTGCGGCGGAGGCTGCGCAGGCGGCGGCGGCGGCGGCGCGGCGCAGCGGAGCGCGGCGGAACCTGCCGCATTGTAAACACCTTTCCCTCTCGGCGGGCGATGCGACGCGGCGCGGCGCGGCCGTGAGAACTGCCAAGAGCATTCGCGGTCCGCGGCGCGCGGTATGCGGCTGCTGCGCGCCCCGGCGGCGCGTTTCGCCATGGCGGCGCGGCGCGGCAAAAAGGCTTCTGTTCTTACCAGGCGTTGAAGTCTCCGCTTCCCTTTACGGCGGACCGGCGCGGCGCCGTTGGCGTCCCGGTCGGCGATTTGTTACTTAATGGTCCTAGTTTTGGTTTTGGCTCTTCTGAGTTGGCGAAATAATGTACTGAGGTGGATGTTGGACCAGTTAATAATATTTCTAATCATGCCTTTGGAAAAGGTTGGGTCAAGAATGGTTGAGTGAAAAGATGGCTGTCAAGAAGGGCTTGAGAAATATGTTTGTCGCTCAAATTTTCTCTTTTAATTTACTTAAAGTTTATTATGAACAGCTTCAGTTGTAGTACGACTAAAATATCCCAATTACTATCCCAATGTTGTAAAATTTAATTAGGAATAATTTATAGTTGCAACGACCTAGAGAAGTTAGCATTTAGCACTTATGCATTTACGTACTACATATAAAGAATACATATGAAATGACCCACAATGATTATCTACAAAATTATGTTTTACTTACAAATTACACAACGTTAAACCTCAAATCCCAAAGTTCCCGTGTGGAACACATATTCTCCTAAAAAGTCATTGCCATGCCGATTCTAAAACTTGAAACTAAGATAAGTTGTTTAACGCAATATTGATTCCTTTGATACGAAATCTAGCGTGATAAGGAAGTAATTTTGCAGTTCCCTTCTGAATATAAAATATTTGTTTCCACTTGAATCTTCAGCATACTTTATCAGAGTACTAAAGCAAAAAAGAATATAACATATTAGCCGAAAGGTTTAGAAGTAATCCTTTCTAAATCGAAGAAAGAGTTTTTTGGACAATATGCAAACTTTTCTTTCAAGTTAAGGAAAATCGGTTAAAAATTGAATTTTTCGTACATAAATAGCTCATTTTATTTTAAATGGTTTGTTCATTGTTCCATGATGATTATTATGAATAGTTTGGTACTTGTTCCAGGACTAATATTCTGAATTGTTCCGCATGATCCAATTTGGGAGTTATTTCTTGAATTACATTTATTTTTAATATTTGACTATGACTTATAAACCATGTTCCCGGTTACTTGGCTGCTACAGTATCTTTAATAGTATGATTAATACATTATATTTCAAGAAACATTCGATATGATTTTATTTAATATTTTCTACACTAAAAGAATATAATTATTTCTGTGTAGCGAGGGTGACAGTTTACACTTTTAAATATAATCGTAGACTCTACAATAGACCCTGAACTTTCTAGAACTGAATGTGAATACTTTCTCTCTTTTCTCAAATCAAAGTATGTCTATTCTATTTTCTATTTCGATATCAATACCTCTATAAATGTTCAACATTAAGGTTCAAATCAGGCACTGAAATAACCGTGAAAATAAAATAGTAAACATTCAAATATTCGTATTCATATGACGTTTTACTAAGTACAATTATATCAAAATATGTAAGAAAAATTATAGATATTGATCAACACAAGTATTTTTTTTTAAATTCAACTATAAATAGTGGGAGGTGTGAAAGTCACTAGACTCACAAAAATCTCTTCCTTACAAGCTGGAAAAAATGTTCTAATGCGCAATTACTTTAAAAAATGTTTTCAAGATATTTAATTCAAAATATTGAAATTCAAAATATTTACAATATTGACATGGGTTTAAATGAGGCGTTCATGAGTCTGCCATTCCCAAAATTCAAATATTTCCAGAAGGAAAAATCTCTTGATATTTGTACAAAATTTGGTTTGTCTAAATTAGCGCTTGAAGCACTTGTAGGGGAATAAAGTCAGTACTTTGTACATAGATGCAGCCGGGCTGTGCATTGCCTTCCCCTGAATGTCAAGTTGAGCGGGCGGCCGCGTGCCGAGGACAAGCACCCAACGCGGAACGTCCGATCCGGGAATCGATGGGCGATGGAATGTAACGGACTGTTGGTCTTTCGATACGATCGCTTGGCCAGCGCGATTATCCGCGAGGCATCGCCGACGAGTCGTTTCTGGCAGTTACCGCTCGCGATTATGCGAGGTATTATTTTCAAGAACGCTTATTTAGGTGGGATAAATCGAACCCCTCTATGGCGTTGTACCTTGATTAAAGACAATATCTTTAAGTTAGCCATCTTCCTTTATCCGCGTTCTCGAAATATAGTATGCATATTTGTATATAAACTGCCGTGTATTACTAACAGTGATTCGAGATTGCTAGTTTACTTGCCTTGCTTGTGTGGTGATGGTGCTTGTGTTGGTCTCATGTACATTTCATGAACCACCTAGTAACTAGTTCAGGAAACATTTTGAATATCACTTGGCATCTTGATTAAATACTTTTTTTGCTTTTTTTGTGAATAAATTTGTGAAAATCATTTTCTTCTTTTTTCATTTAATAAGACGATATTCCATTCAGTAAATATTTTAATCGTACACTCGGCAGTGTAATATTTGGTAGTCAATATTATTTTCGTAACTGCTAGAAACAATTGTTTCGTTTTAATGACGAACGTAAAAAGACCATATTTTTTCCCCGAAAAATCATGTTTTGGCTTTTTTTGTCGCAGGACATTTATAAAGTTTTGCATCTTTTGTTTAGTTAGAATTTAACACAGCTACTCCCGTAATTGAGAAGCTATTCGGTTGTCTGAATCCCACCGTTCATTTCGATATGTTCGTAAAATGCATGGTATCAAATAGCTTCTGGACGTACTACGACGAAAGAAAGAAAATAAAAAAAGAAAGAAAGAAAGCTTTGAAGCAATCAGTTTTTGTAAGTAAACTTATCAAAATCAAATTTGAACCCATAAACATTCCATCCAGTTGATTGACAAAAGTGCCAAGGTGGTAGGCAGTCGCAGTCGAGTTTGGTGGAGTTAGTAAAGTGATAGTGTACGTGAGTGAAATTGACAGAGAACGGTATAACTAGTATAAAATTGCTTGCAAATAAAATATTGTGTCATAAACCTATTGTATTAAAATAGACAAAAACATGTCACTCTCAAAACATTCTCTAGAGCAAATAAGATGTATCATTTAAACGTCGTTTTAAAAAAAACCAATGACACTAAAAGTTGTTGCTTTTAATGAAAGTTACATCCAACTGGCGGAGCTATACCGTAGCATGTATAAATAACATGGAGGGAATTAAAGTGAAGCAATGTAGATATTCACGAGGCAAAATGGCTGGAGAAAATAATTGTATCCACGAATTTAGTCATGAAAAGAAATTGGAGCACGTTCCCGAATATGTTTTAATGATATCTCCATTGCAATTTGTTTAGAATGCCTTTAGTTTGATGTCTTTATCGTGTAAATGCGTAGTATATTTAAAGTTGTAATTTAATAGTTATCGAAGGATATTAAATAATTTTTACAAGTAATTACGTAACTACTTCAATTTTTTTTAGCTGAATCACGTAACTTAAAATGATCACAATAATTGTTATTAGACATGACAATCGTAATTGTTACTCTGGCTACATGCTTTTCTCCGTAGAACGATTTATCGCAAGCTCAATATATCCCCGATGATAATTAGTTTATATTGTCTAAAGTTAAAAATACAATGGATTAGTGTGTTAAGATTGAATGGATCATCTATTGTTTAATTTTATTATTTAACTTCTGAATGTTTTTTACTAATTTATTTACAATTATCAGTAATTTGATTAACACGAAGATATACTATCATGCCTTACAAATCGAAAAAAAATTATTCGTAATACAATGGTTTCAAGAATTTTAAAATTTATCTACCTCTAATTGTGCGCACCTCGGTCCGTGAGGGGTTAACTTACTGGCCACTGAATCTCTAGTTTGCGGGTTTGATCCCGGGTGGATAATTTAAGACGGAAAATCCACAGTAGCCACGTTACTCTTGTGGGAGAAGTAATAGAACCCTGGCGGATGCCCGGCGAAATTAAATTCCTCCGACAATACCCCGCCCTAACGAGATATCACTTTCTCTGAAAGAGATATCCCGAATAGAATTAACTGACACTGTCATCTAGAGGAGAAAGTGAGAGTCACATCCCAGGCGTATCAGGGGACCGCTCGCAAGGCGCACCTGCTCAAAATGTCCCCGGACTCGCATCGGAGTTGGGCTTCCAAGGAAGCTTCGGTCGAAAAAAGAGGGTGGGAACTGCTTTGAATATCCTCGTAGGGAGATCGCTAAATATCGCATGCAATCTGCGCATTACTACCACTATCTCTGATTGTAGTGAGTCTTTTATAAACAGCCGGTCTGCTGTGTAGTAGAACAATGGGTGGCAGCACTGTTTCCGCGGCGGCGGCGTGGGCGGGGGCGCCGGCGTGTGTGGCCGCTGCCGAAGAGACGGCGACGCGGCAGGGTCGTAAAGCGCGCAGTAACTTCCAAAGGCGGTCGTCAAGCCATTCGCACCCCAAAAAGAGCATGTAAGGCCTCAAATGACCTGTGAACGCAGCAGTAAAAGCAACTCTCTGGAGAATGCGCGAACTCAAATATCCCGACCACAACACGGAACCGCGTAAATCGTTCTTTTCCGAAGGAGACAACTGCAACGTAGTTCCGGCTTGGCCGAAGATACAGTGTCTTCCAGAAGTTTAGAGGAGTAACGATGATGATGATATAAACCCGTTTAATGCTTGAAGGGAAAGGACTTCCTGCCAGTGTAGGGGCGGCTCTGTTTCTCTTTTAACGTGAGCCAGAGCTAGGGAGATTTTGCATTTAATTGTAGCATGATTATCACTTCTATCTGTATTGAAGCACTTCTTATTCGTTTACACTTATCGTTTATATGGAGGAGTGTAGATAGAATATTTTGTTGAGTAAGTCAGATTTAACAATCTGAGTGTGTTGAAATAAAGATTGCATAAATTGTAAAATTAATGTTTGATTTTGGCATGAGGTAGTTTAGATTTGCGCTGTTCTTGAGTAATTATGAATCTTTCCGATGATTTTATAAAATTGTGATGTACCGCCTTTGGAAGCTGACTGACTTCAGTGTATTCCCAGCAAGGAACCTGAAGTACTGTGCTGAATGGGAGTACTGTGCTGAATGAAGTGAACATCGATTGAGAACAAGAGGGAGCTGGCCAAGTGAAAGATAATGTGCAATCTTATAGCGATCATAAATCATCTCTTCCCCCAAGATATATGATATTTTTTCAATTCTTTCCTCAACACAAACACTATTTGGACACATTTATCCCGTACGCAAAGTTCGAACTCACGACCATACTTCTGTACAGAAAAGTTCACGGGTACAGAAATCTTCAGCCCTATCAAAGGGTTCAATAGAACAAGGGGCTATCCCACATTTTTTTGTGAAATTGAGTTGTTATTATAATTAAATACATCTGCTTCAAATAATAATCTTTTATTGTAGTATGTTATTTAAATACAGTAAGGGCGCATATGGAAATATACTATGTTTAAAAGTGTACTGAGTTATTTTAAGAAAGTTCGTCAAAATCACAGTATGGGGCAATGTAGGATTGTCCCTTGTTGTACTGAACCCTTCAGTTATTAAAATGTTTATAGATAAAAAAATGAGTGAAATATTTATACATTAGGATACCTCTAATAAGAATAATTCGTAAATATTCTAAACAGTGTAATTTGTAAAAAGGTTGAAAAAAAGTATCAAACTAAAATTTGGATTATAATAATATTTTACTAAATCCTGAAATACTAATACTAATATTTTACTAAATCCTGAATATTTTCAAATGAACACTTGTGCCCATTCCCTTGGTGTATTGATTATTGAAACAGCCACGAGCCGCGGGGTCTTCGGGTTTGAACCCCGCATTGGACATGGATGTTCGATTTAGTGTCGTGAGATGGTAGGGTCTGATCCAACCTGCATGCACATCTGCCATACTCAGTTTCTTCCCAGTCCCCCAATAATATGTGTGAGGGACGCATATTGTCTGGACGCGGGATTGTCTACAAAACGGGAGAGTAAGCTCCGTACTAGTAGGTCTAAGGGCTTCTATGTGAGCTCTACCTGGCCGCCAACGAACTTCCCAACCTGTAACAGTGTGAAAGCAGTGTAGTGAGCTTATGCGCTACTAACGGCAGAGACTTCTTGGCCGCAATGGACTTACGAGTGACAGGGGAGTTGTGGAATGGAGGCTTGGGTCAGTGCTTCCTGGGGTTAAGAACGCACTGAAGTCAACTGAATATACCAAATGCTAAAACCAAAAGGTAAAATGTCACTAGAATGTCTAATGCTGCAATATGAACTATTAACAATACTCGTTCCATTAAAATCGTATTTTACCTAGTTCCGATAATTCATTGGTGTTAGTTATGCACGTGTTATTATTTTTACTAAGAAAGTGATGCATTTCTCTTACTTCTGACAGAACTTTACACTCAACTACATAGTAAGGGTAGTCTTAGAATTACGCCGTCTGGATACTATAAAACATTTTGGTCAATTGAATATCGTCTTCTTCTTTTTTCTTCTCTTTTTCCTCCTCGTTTTCTTAATCTTCTTTCTTTCCTTTCTCCTCTCCTCAATTTTTTAAAACTTCGTCCACTTCTTCCTGTTCTTTCTTTCTCCTCCTCTACTTTTTCTTTCTTCTCCTCCTCCATTCATTGCTTACTAGAACTCCATTCCTTCTCTGAGCTTCCTTGTTTTTTTGTTTCTTCGTAACTTAGTAACTTTTGTCATAAACTAATATATCATTACTCTATGCTCTTACCATTCAGTAATGATATATATCTTCTGAGCATATGCTCTTAAAATGTCCATCTTTTTTCATATTTATTATTTTCTTACTTCAGCATAGTAAGTTTGCTGATCTTACGACCATATATAGTGTGTTTCTGCAGTAGTACAACATGGAGGTTCTTTCGTCTTTTCTCCACTGTACGCCACTTCTCTTTCAATTGCGCGCAAACCAAGATCATTGCCCCAGCCGCTGCACCAGCGCAGAGTCCTCCCCTGCTCGCCCGCGCCTAATCGCCCGCAGCCCCTCGCGCCAAACGAGCCGCGCCTAACGGCGTTCGCCATGCCCCGCTCGCCCACGGCCGGCGCCGGCGCACCTCCCCCGCCCCTCGCGGCGCCCGCCGCCCCGCACTCGGTAGGGGGTTAAAAAGTCACTTTGCCTCGGATGCCCCAGGGTGACGTTAAGCGCGAAGTCGTGCAATTCTCTCCTCTTCTCTTTCCTCCCTGTGAGTGAGAGAGTAAAAGAGTGAGAGGATGCAATAGTGAGAGGGTGAAAGAGTGAGAGGGTGAAAGAGTGAGAGGGTGAAAGAGTGAGAGGGTGAAAGAGTG
>BOPP01000009.1:3211680-3244308 GCA_017312745.1 Gryllus bimaculatus | reverse complement strand
ATTGAGAGTGTGGAAAGATTGAGAATGTCAAAGAATTGAGAGGGTGAATGATTGGAGAGTGTGAAAGATTGAGAGGGTGAAAGTTGAGAAGTGTTGAGATTGAGAGTGTGAACGATTGAGAGGGTGAAAGATTGAGAGTGTGAAAGATTGAGAATGTCAAGATTGGAGAGGGTGAAGAGATTTGAGAGTGTGAAAGATTTGAGAGGGTTGAAAGATTGAGAGTGTGAAAGATTGAAGAATGTCAAAGATTGAGAATGTCAAGATTGAGAGGGTGAAAAGATTGAGAGTGTGAAAGATTGAGAGTGTGTAAGATTGAGAATGTCGAAGATTGGGAGAGGGGTGAAAGGGAATGAGAGTGTGAAAGTATTGATGAGTGTGAAAGAATGGAGAGTGTGAAGATTGAGAGTTTGCGTGAGAGATGAGAGTAGTTGGAGAAGGACTAAGGACTCAATACACGAGTTGAGAGGGTATGATGAGTTGTATGAGAAGGTGTGGAGCACGCACTTGAGGAAGTGAAGAGGAGAAGGAATAAGATGTGTGTTCGAGATTGAGGAGTCGGTGAAAGATTGAAGAGTGTGAGAGATTAGAGAGTGTGGAAAGATTGAGAGGCGTGAGATAGATTGAGAGTGTGAAAGATTGAGGAATGTCAAAGATTGAGAGGGTGAAAGATTGGAGTAGTGTGAAAGATTAGGAGGCAGAGATGTGTGAAAAGATTTGAGAGTGTGAAAGATTGAGAGTACGGGAAAGATTGATGTTTGATGATAGAGTTTCAAAGATGTCTGCACGCGAATAGACGTATGGGAATTGAGAGCGGTGGAGAAGATGTGGAGAGTGTGAGTCGATAGAGTGTTGAGAAGATTACTGTAGAAGCGATTGGACTCGTACAAAGAGAGGTTGGATGTCGCAGAGGGTGTAAGAGATATGTGGGAGAGTGTCGAAAGTGATCAGAGAGAGGGTGTAAGATTGAGAGTGTGAAAAGATTGAGAGGGTGAAGATTGAGAGGTGTGGTGTGAATAGTGATGTGGTAGAGTGATGTTGCAGATAGAGATGTGAGACGTCAGCGTGTGAGGCAGAGAGATTGGAGGTGCATAGAAGAGATTGAAAATGCATGGTTTCAATAAGAGATGAGAGGTGATAGTAAGAAATGAGAGTGTCGTGATAGGAGGGAGTGTATTCAAGATAGATTGTGTGGAGGTGGGAGATTATGGAGAGTGACAGGGTGATCTAATGATGTGTGTTGAAGGGTGAAAGATTGAGAATGTCAAAGAATTGAGAATGTCAAAGATTGAGATAGTGTGAAAGGATTGTGCAGGCGCTCGCACACGCTAGAGCGGAGGATGGAATGTATGGAAAAGGTTGCTGTATGGAACGACAGGAAAAAGACGAGAGGGGTGAAAGAATAAGAGGGGTGAGAAGTAGAGTATATATAGATGAGTGATGGAGAGAACGGGAGGAGAATTTGGAGGTGTTTGTGGTGGCGGGACGCGGCACTAGAATTGTGAAGATGCTGTGGGCCATGAAGTGCGAGGGGAATTACCTAAAATCGACGAGTGAACGAGCGAAATCTGCATGGGCGGCCGGCGTCGAAGCGGTCGAAAGGCTGCGCTAGCGTTTTCACGCAGCGGTCGGTGTCGCCTTGCAGGTGTGACAGAACACATCGCTCGCTGCACGCGGCAATGCGATACTAGTGCGCGGACGGCCTGGAAGGCGTTCGGGATGACAAGTGCAGAGAGATGTATCTGCGCTACATTGCATTTCCCACGAGGTCGCGGAAAATGCCGGGAAAGCAGCCCTAATAGCGAAAGGCCTATTGAAAATTCAATTGGCTTATAGAATTTTCATACGAGATAACTTGTAGGTTGTTTTCCAGTAATTAGGGAATGAAAATTATATTTATAATCAAAGATTTAGTGGCCTAACAAACCAAGAGAACTACATATCACCTGTACACGTTGGAATCTTTATAAAATCTGTAGACAAAACAGATATTTTTTAAGTTTATGCAATTGAATATCGTTAGGAATCCATGCAGGGATACATCTGAACAATATGAAAATTATTAGTCGGTGCATATAGCATATTTTATAACACAGGCTCTGGTGCACTTCACGTTTTTTCGTCATATCTGCAGCGCAACAAACACATGTACAAATAGACCACTTTGTCAGGTTCTTTGTCGTGGGGGGCAAGAGAAACCACTGGTTTATCGCCATTAGATCTGCAATGTTCTAAAGTTCATGATTATTTACATTTGAATAATTAAAACAAATACAAGTAACTATCTAGCTTATAATACAATGAATGTGGCTCACTTTTGGTAATTATTACTTACGAGTTATAATTTTTAAGCTGACAATACGAAATATTCACACCTTCCTAAATATCTCAGTGTGGATCAACTTGGCGCTGTAGTTGATAGCGCAAGCTTGTTTTCTAGCGTTTTTTGATGGTTAATAATCTTCGGGCAACAATACGGTATAAGTAAGACAAATTCTGGATGTACGCAAGAGCATTTTGACGTATAAAGCGCTTGCTCAAATGCACTTTCATGCTAATATGTAATAAGGTACATCTGTATCCAAGTACATTTGGTATCAGTTTGTTTGCGCCATTTGTTTGGTCCGACGACATTTGTCAACTTATTCGCGGCTTCAGTAAATACAGTGTTGTGTGGCGAAAGCCAGTGCAGAGTTCTCGTTCATGTCTACACCGCCACACGTAATCTCCCGGCCACCGGTCCGTCATCTGTCTACCCAAAATGTACTTTTGGCAGAATTCTTGCAAGAGATTATTTTGGGGAGCGCGCCTGAGACATTTTCTAAATTTTCTCAGAAACGGGAGAAACAGAAAAATAGGTCAGATTAATGAAATGTATTGTGATGTCGTACTGCGGCGACAGCCCGTGAGGGCTTAGCACGCTAGCCGGCTCAGGCGCTCCTTGGCCTCCAATGGTTTAAGGGGGCAACGTGTTGTTAGCATGTATACAATTCCCACGATCCCGTATTTCGGTCTTCTCACTGAAGAAGTGAATTTTCTCATCGTCACACAAGAGTATACACAGGGACGTTGCGCAAGGAAAAGCCAAGACAAGACAGGGACTTGCAAGGAAGGAAATATAGTGTTGAGATCGACGGGGAATCGAACTTCGGGGCCGGCGTTAGTGAAAAGGGGCAGCTAACCTAGAGCGTACCACAAGGCTCATTTAATGGAGATAGGAGGCAGATACGTATTGAGTTAGGATTAAGGCGCGTCTGGTTGTGCTATTGGTCTGGTTGTGGGGCGCATCCACTAGATGTCGATTCAACATCTTTTATCTTTTTTATGCATAACATGATATAATAGGTTGGTAGGCACAATTAAGTTGCGTTGCGCACTTAGCAATTGTATAGTAGCGCAAGTTGATGTTCAGACTGGATAGTTAGTCAGTGAGAAATATTACTGTATTTATTAAATATTGTAATGGGGTAAAGTAATGAATGTCATGGTATTGACTGGTAACGCGTAAATAGTTATTTCGTCAGTGTACGCTCTCGCTGACGTCGATAGATAGTAGATGGTGCTAGAAAGATGGCCACAAGGGGAGACGCTCCTTTTGAAAAAAAAAAAAAATTCACCTCTAACCACACGCAGCTAAGCGGGTGAAAAAAACGAAATTCGTGGGGGAGCCTGTACTGGAAGACATAATGAATGTGCAACACCCAGCTACGTCATTAACCGAATTTTCAAACCCCCGCCTGCGGAAGTAGTGCGCTTTTTGGCAGAAAAATGTTACCTACTACGTGGACGGTTGTGTCAGATGGATAGCAGGGGAGCGACGACTAGGGAGAGAGGGGGCGTTGCGCTCTCCCGCGCAGGACGCTGATGGATTCTTCGGGCTGCGAGAAGCGTTCCCGAACGCACAAGCGTGCGTTATGGGAACACTTGTATTAAAAGGGGGCAATCATACTTAATTATGTCATCGAATAGCAATGCCCGCAAACCTGAAAGATGCAGGGATCTGCGTTTTTTTTAACATATTTGTAGAGCAGATGTTTTACTTCGTTAGCGGCGAAGCGGAGAATAACTTGTGCTTCGACCTGCGGTTCGACCGTGTAATTAAAGCTGCTCCAGTCAAAAGCCGATATTATCTAGAGTTGTTCCAGGAAACCGTTTAAGATAATGTTGAGATGGCCCCTATTTAGCTTCTGGAATAAATGTACCTTCATGTTGTATATTTTCTTTGCGTTTCATAGGTTGGCATAAACTTCGTGAGTGGCAGTGTCGTTTGCAATAATGTGCTATTTGGGTGTGGTTTGTAGTTGGTATGTCTGACGAGTACATAATAAACAATATTGGGGAAAGTAAGGACCTTCGGTTTGAACTGCTATTGTTTTAACGGGCGGTTGAAATTGTTTTTATTGCTCTCATTAAAATGGTCTTTCTGTTTAAAAATAATTTTATAAATGTTGACATTATCATCGCCAATGACTTTTATCGAGAGCAGTTTTTACTATAATATATTTTTTTAGTTCATTAGAAGGATGTGAAGATTAGAAAATCCATTTAAAGCCTTCACGGCTTGATGGGCTGGTAACACTGACGGGTCGAACAGATCCCCTTCTTGATTCCCGAAGGCGGGTGAAAAAGAGAACAGCAAGCAGGCAAAGAACAATGAAGCAGGAGACAATAACAAAGGATCTCTACGTTTGGCGAGGGGGACGAAGACAAAGGAAATTGTGAAGAATCCTCTGCCTTGTTTCCTTTTTGAAGCTAGCTTTTCTCTACTTTTGATTCTTTTTTCCAATTTCGGCCAAGTCCTTCGCTCGAAGACGCCTTTTTGCGAAAAAGGGGCAGAACCGAGTTTCTGCTTCATTTATGAGTGTGCATCTAGTCAGCATTACTCCGCGTAAGAAAACTGAAAACTCGAAACCAATAAGATAATAATGCGAGAGAAAAATGATCAAATTATTTCCTTTCCAATATTTGGCATCAAAGTTTAACGAAAGGTTGGTTTAAAGACTGTCGGAACAAAATATGGAAATTAACTTCGATTTTTGAAATAATACATGAAAGAAAGATTGGGATTCAACACGCTTCATATTGTTGAGAATTTACAAGGATGTTCATCGTTTAAAAAATTAAAAACAAATATTTGCCGTGATATGTTTAAGAAAATGCGGTGTGGCAGTCGACATCCGCAATGTGGAATTTCAGCGAAAGGAAGGATCCTGGAAAATATAAAGACGGAAAATGTAAAAATACAACAAATAATATTACATGTTTCGATTTTCAAGGATATTCCTGACCAGGATGCCTGAATATTCGAGTTCGATTTTCGAAGCTAGCTAAATTACTATAAATGGAGAATTGATCTGCTTTAGGAGAATTTTAGTGTTCGTCACTGCTCTGCATACCGGTTTAAATGTGATTTCTCCGTCAGTGCTTGACGAATGACGGGGCCAGTAACCTGTAACAAACAGGCCACGTAACGTGCGAAAAATCTTTCCTTACCCTCCCGTTGTGCCTCTCATTGACACATAACTTACGTGCACTAAATCACACCCCATGACGGGAGAGCAGCCTGGGGGCTTCGGGCCTTGTCCAAAAATGAGGCAGGCAGCCTACTGGTGGAGCTACCTGGTTTGTCATCAGTCGCTTGCAACCCTTTGCCAGAGGGCGCTTTGCGTCGATTGGAAGTTGGCCCTCAGGGCCAAAAAACACCCTTACGCCTGCCCAAGATACATAACTATTATATACGAGCAAGAAAAAATGAAATTAAAGTTTATGGCGAATTGTGTTGGGAAGGGATTGAAGAGAGCGAATCATGAACCTCCGCCAGACGTGTACACTTGCAAATATTTCATTTATTAATTTTACAGAACAGAAACCTAAAAAATAGTGACTTCTGGGGGACGTTTGGGCGCTTCCTTTTTTAGCTTTAGTTTTTGGCACGATAGGAACACAAACGCAAATTGAATGGTGGGCAACGATGGTAGGGAAGATGAGCGGAGGAAAGAAAAGGGATTTTTCTCGCGAAAGGACGCTCGGCTCCTGCCGCACCTCGAGTCCCCCTCCCTCCCCCTGCCCCCCATCGCTCACCGGCGACCTCTTTTGTTGAACGCGCGCGCGGAAGTTTCCGCGGGTTTTAAAGGCGACGCATTCCACAATGGCAGTGGCTCTCCAGATAATCCCTGGGGGGCCAATACTTCAAGAACAATGTTCTCCGGGTTTACACAATGCAGAATTACGTCGCAAGTTAACTTTCCGTCACACGCACAATAAATGGGCACTAGAACATAAAGAAACATATGTTAAAATTAGTGGTTTAAATGCAATTAGTGTGATCTATGGTAAGATTTATTTTCATGAGTACATGTTCGAAAAACGGAGCGACGTTAGGATCATGTTTTTTTAAATTTGTTCGTATGCAATAAAGCAATATTATAAAGGGGTTGCATATGCTGTTTTTGGGTTTAAAGAGCATTATACATTTATAAGACAATCAAATTTAATTTGGGGCCAAAACCTTAATTGGTGGACGTTAGGAGTATTTGACCTCTGGTTACGAAAAACGGGCGGTGGTATGTTTCGCGTTTACCGCTACGGCCACGATTCTCTCCTGCGACTCGCTGCATGTGTGGAATGATGCAATCATGTATAACCATAATAGCGGGCAAGAGCGACGTTATATCTGTGCTGTAAAGAATGCCGCTTTCGTTATGCACGATTGTCTTGTACCGAGGCCGACAGAGTGAGAGGCCGACAGAGTGAGAGGCCGACAGAGTGAGAGGCCGACAGAGTGAGAGGGCGGGCGAATGGGAGGCCCGAATGTTAGGGCGAGAAAGTGGTCGAGAAAGTGCAAGGACGAGCGAGAGGGCGTGATGTGAGGGGGCGAAAGAGCGAGAAAGTGAGTGAGGAAATTAATATTGATTGTGACCTCATCAACTACTCAGAACATTACTCTCGTGGGTATAGTGAATATCTCGGACGGGGGCAGTTTTTCTGAAATGTCACTTTTCACTCCATGACGTGTGACAAGATTAGCTGTGACGTTCTCATGTGAAGCATTGAAAAATAGTCATCCCCTAAAATTCGGTGCTATTGCAGGGCTGTGTGATCCAGAGCTGTCGTAACAGGCTCCCTAATTACGGCAATTAAAACATTTGCGTGTTTTTACGTAAGGTCTTCCGAAAGGAAGAAGTATTACCAAAACTATCTTTTTGAAACCCATGTTCCCCACATTCAATTCCGGCTGGCGGTATATTTAAGATAACTCATCTGTTTTTGATTCTTTTAAAAATGTTAATTTCTTGTTTCAAATACTTTTCTAAACCTTACGGCTGTGGACAGTGCAGTGGCTTCCCTCATGGATGAAACTAAAAATTCCGTACACCTAGAACACCCCCAAAAAAACGAATTGTAACTGAGAAGTCTAAAATAATTTATCTTTTCTAAAAGCAATTGCAATCGCCAAAAAATAGGAAATTTTCGCATCTAATTTCACTCTCTCTCTCTTTCTCTCTCTCTCTTTCTCTCTCTTTCTCTCTCTCTTTCTCTCTTTCTCTCTCTCTCTTTCTCTCTCTCTTTCTCTCTCTCTTTTTCTCTCTCTTTCTTTCTCTCTCTTTCTTTCTCTCTCTTTCTTTCTCTCTCTTTCTCTCTTTCTTTCTCTCTCTGCCTCTCCCCGTTTTCATAAGGTGTTAAAACATAGCACCATTTCTTCGTAATATTCTCAATAAATATCTCCTTTAACGGTAAAACGCCCTCAGAATGTGCCTCAGAAGCATAGCTTTCCGAAGAGTATTTTCTGGAATTCACGAATTTCGTCACAGCCTATAAGTCTCTGGAAGTTTGTGCGCATTTTCAAGGCTCGAAGCGCTGTCGGAAAGTCAATGTCATGTGCGGACAGCGAGCGCACAGCTATTCTGATGGTCTGCTGGCGGGCTATTGTTCTGAGAGCCTAAAATTCGCAGGGCTGCGTGTGATCCAGAGCCGTCGTAACAGGTACGCAATTTCAGCAATTTACATATATTTGCGTATTTCTTCGTATGTACCCAAAAATTGCCAAAACTACCCTTATATCTCAATATAAACTAAGCTTTCTATATATAACTGAATAATATAAATCGTCGAGAAATCGTCGAGAATCGTCGAGAATCGTCGCTTTAAAGAAACGAAGCGTTTCTTAAAAAATACACAAGAAACATTTGTTCTACTAATAGAGGAAAATACTTTGGTGCGTTTTTTGTAACTATAATACGTGTGTATGTAATGTAATGCTCTGAAATGTAATTAACGTAATGTAATGTAAAGTAATGAAATGTGACGTTTTTCAATGTCTGCAAAAATGTATTTTATCTTTTTAACTACTTTGAATCATATTTACGAAGACATCGAAAAAGGAAGGTTGATATGTCATAATTACAGCATGGGCTAGAAGGTTCAGGAAGAATGCTCCATCAATCATTTTTCCCTCCTAAGGGTAATTGTAATAAAGGGGCCCATAATAAATCATGAGGCATTAATTGCTTTAGGTATTCAAAGTTACTGACTATTTGGGAAAAAATTAGTAAGTCTATACCTTGAATCGATAAGTGAACATGTAGTTAATGGCTAGCGTTTGGACAATCAAGTTATATCAGAGGAAGAGTTATACAGCGAAAGGGCGTGGTCGCAAGAATATTTTCGTTTGCAAGAAAGAATAAAGAAACGCAAAAAAAAAAGACTGCAAACCGGTAAAATTTGATTTTCCATGAAGGACGCGTTTCATTGCGGCAATTCGACTTTTGATTATCTTTCTGAAAATAATCACTAATTTTCCTCGAGTTCAACAGTTTAGTGCTTCAGAGTCAACTGTTTAACGAAGCCTAAGTCTCGGAGATATATTACTTACAGTTTGATAAACGATTTTGTAGTAAGATGTACTAGTATAATTATTTGCGGGAGGAAATTTATTAAGGGGCGCAAGTAATAAATTTAATTGCTTGTTCCTTGACTCAACGAATACCATAGCTGAGACATTGCTGGGTATATTAGTAACTTATGCTATAGGGATACTAGCGAACGTACAATACTTCTGGATAATACTTCTTGGACCATTTCATTGAGAGGACGGGGAATTAAAATTTATGTAGATGATTTCACATTCACAGTAAAGATTATTAATTTAAAACAATTGTTTCCATCAACTATAGTGGGTTGATTTTCAACAAAAGAAATAAATTTTTGTATCTGTTAGGAAAGTTAGTAACAAAAATGTGTAAAAATTTAATGAGTATTAGTTGTATAAAAAAACGTTGAAATGAGTAATTATCTATTACATATGTCTTACGAATGAAATTTAGACTACTAATATATTCTCGTTAGTAACTAGGAGAATAATGAATGAGCACCCGAAGAAGACACACATGCACACACCCGCACACGCCCACGCCCACGCACGCGCCCACTCAAGCACACAAACACACACGCACAAACCCGCATAGGTACGCACACGTCCACACACGTAAACATGCTCACGTACATGCATGAATTTGTCAGCCAGCACACGGCCGCACATATTCACTTGCATGCACAGGCCCACATGCACACGTACACGCCCACACGCACACGTACACGCCCGCACGTACACGCACACACGCACACGTCCACGTCCACACGCACACGTATACGCTCACACGCACACAATCACACGCTACGCCTACGCGTAAACGCCCGCATGCACACGCACTCACAGGCGCACACGCATGAACACGCACACACGGGCACGCCCGCCCGCAGACGCCCACACGCGCACGCCCACACGCACATGTCCATATGCACACGCCAGCATGCACACGCACTCACGGGCACGCACGCACAAACACGCCCGCACGCACGCGCACGCACACACGCGCACTCACTCTCCCTCATGCCCTCTCGCACACAAACGCACACACGCGCGCACAAACATTCACATACACAGACACACACACACACACGTACTCATTCACACGTGAGGAAGGGCGGGAGGGAGGGAGCGAGCGACCCAGGCGTCGCGGTCCGAGAATTACTGCTGTTCTTGGCGCAGATTAGCTCCATTTGCACGTCCACAGCCGGACCTCGCGGAAGTTTCGGCGGCAGAGCTCGTAGGCGGGCGCGCCCAGTGCTCCTCGCGGCTGCTTTACGACTGCGCCCAGCGGTAAAACCTGTGGCCGCCGGACCACGCCCTGCCCTGCCCTGCCGCATGCGCAAGTGGCTGCGCTCGCGCACATAAACGGGCAAAACGCTCCATTTTTCCCTTGTCGTTTTTCGCTCCCGCGCGCGCGCTCGTGTGTGTGCTTAAAAAAACAAACGTAATTCTAACACGCTATAAAGAATAGATAAAATAATAATGCAAAAAACCTTCAGAATAGTAATCGGTAATATGTTTTTCATGCGATATGTTTGCTTTGAGGCGGATAATATGAGGAATAAACAAATACAACTAGAAAAAATTTAAACATGTAGTACATAAGTTATAACTATTTCATTAGTTAGGATACAGAATGATACAACTGACACTGATGTGGTTGGAAAATGTGGTAAGCAAATATTTACCAATAAGAAGCATTGTATGTTGATGGCAATAAAGGCATATCTGAAACGAAGAAAATTATACTCCAATGCCGTTTTCAATTTTTTAATAATTATGAAATAAACAAGTAATGATGTTTTGGTATTGCTGATAAACTGTTTTTTCCCGCAATTCTATGACAAAATAAGTTGTACAGATTGATGCTCCTAAGGATTTTTTATCCTTTTTGTCTCGTGTTCTAATTCTCATATTCGCAATTTTTTAGTATCCAATTATTTTAAAACGAGACATTCTGTTTTGACCATGCACTTTTGGAGATTGCACCATTGTGATTCAGTAACTTCAAAAAGTAAACTTCTTGACATATCCGTACAAACTTTAATGCTCTTCAACGCAGTGATTACCTCGTTGGCGTCTAACCTTGCGAATGGAACAAGACCCCGACACCTGCAATGGGCCAGTGAATTAAAACGACATCGGGGAATGAAATAAAAGAAATTTCGATGATCTATGCGCTTGCGAGACCGCCCATACCTTGAATGGAATTTTGTAACGAGATTCGATTTACGACGTTCCTCCAGCAGTTCGAATGGCCTTTTAACAATGTAACGTCTGTATTATGTGAATGTTCACCGTCGTTCGGCAAATGTCATAATTTTTTAGTGATGCATTTTCATGCAAAGTAAATCAGTCTTATCGTGATTTTATAGTTCGAGTTGTAATAACGCTTTGAGTACCATTTGGAAGCTGTTTTGAGAAAAATATTTATTGTAAATCATACTTCTCAACAATGTTGTGCTAACAATTGTAGTATTTATGTGTTTTCCGAATATTGTTAAATGTTTCTGCAATATACTTCTTGGTTATTAATTTGAGCCTCAATCACTATTTGTAATTCAATTTCCTACTGTGCGGTAAATGATGTTGATTAACGTTGTGTAATTTTTGAAAGAAAACAATATATTCTCTTGAAACAAATATATTCATTTTTAATGAGAGATTAATTTAACTGAAAAACTTAAACATCAATTTTCAAATATCAAACAAATTAGTTTGATTAGTTATCGTCCCTAGAAGGCGAACTAAAACAAACTGTCCCCTATTTTTAATATCTCTTTACAAATACAATCATAATTTTTTGCGAGGAATGTAAATGTGTAAACTGTATTGATAATTCAAGAATTGCATACAACTGTGTATGTGTCGGGATGTAGGCAGCCGAATATATCTTAATGTCATGTCATCGGATAGAACCAACCGATGATTGAGAGGAATGTCAATAATCAAGTTGTCATTGGCGACAATGGGCCCGTCAACGGATGAAATCTTCGACATGAATACGGCTTCACTGGCGGCTGATAAATGTCTTGTCGCATTGCTGCGTCGGTTCCCTTCTAGACCCAGGTTATCCACCTGGCATTCTGTCGACTCCCTCACTTCTCAACCTCATATAATCTCTCTTGTTGATATATTGACGATCAGTGTGAACTTCATCCTCGCAAGTCCTGGGACTCCTCCATTTAAACGTTTTTCATGTTCTTTACATAAAATTATTTATTAAATACAATACGTGCTTTCGTGTCCCTCATTCTGTATATTTCCGTTCTTACATTTAAAAAAAATGATTTCAACATTACTTTACACCCGCACTTATTATTAATCTTTTATTCCCATTCTTCTTGATCTACCTCTTATTCTTGTTTAAATTAGGAACATTTTTTAAATCCTCTAAACTCATTTCTTCTCTATTCTATCTTGTATTTTCACTCGGAGACCGCGCTCGATAATATCTTTATCTTGGCTTCCGTGGGCGCTGCTGCGTCGAGTGCGCCTTGAGTGGGCCGCCGCCGCCGCCGCCGCCGCCGCCTGACACCTGCGCACCGAAGCGCGCCCTGCTGTCCGGGGTTGCGCTTGGGAGCGCGGCGCCGCGGCTTTACGAGCGCCGCCCCGACAACGGGAGCTGCCTCAGCTACTGCGACTCAGCCCGTGCGCACGTTTCTTTTTCTTCTTCTTGCCTCGCCGTCGTTTCCTCATGTGCCTGCTTCTTCTCCACCTTCACACCATCCTCCACTCTCTTTCGTTTTTTCTTCCTCTTCATTTCCCTCTTCCTCTTCGTCACATGCCTCTCCCTACTCTTCCTCTCCCTTGTCCTCTTCTTCCACTCCTTCCTCCTCTCTCTCGTCCCCTCTTCTCCTCCTTCCTCTTCTTCCTCTCTCATTCACTCCTTTCTCCTCTTCCTTTCCCTCGTCCCCCTCTTGACCTCATCTTCCACTCCTACCTCGTCCCCCTCTTCCTCTCGCTCGACCCCACCTACCACTCCTTCCTCCTCTTCCTCTTCCTCGTCTCCCTCTTCTATTCCTTCTTCTTCTTCCTCCTCCTCCTTCATTCATCCCCTCATCCCCTCATCCACTCATCCTTTCTCTTCCTCTCCATCGTTCTTTTCCTCTTCCTTTCTCTTCTTCTCTCCCTCTACCTCCTCTCCCTCCTCCTCCTTTCTCTCCTTTTACTTCAGTCTCGTCATTCATGGCTTCAACATCACCATATTCCAATACAGCCTCCTACAGAATGGCCTTTTAAAGACATCCCCGGAACTTCCTTGCCCCATCAAACTCTTCAATTCAGCATCCAATCACACCACGACCTATGATCTCATGCTATCAACTTATAATCCCTCGTCAATCCGACGGTTCCATCTACAGATCTACTCACATTGCCCCTCAACCTCCATTGACCCATAAACTCCCAATAACTCAACATCAATCCTACCCCGTTGTTTACGTCCATCAACCAGGCAATATCTTTAGGAATAATACCATCAACACTCTCACCTCAACTTTCAACCCTCAACATCTACTTGTTCATTTGCTTTCCCATTAACTTCTCGTACGTCTTTCTAATAACGTCAACATCGTCTTTCTAATTTTCAACATCCTCTTTGTCACTTCCTTCACTCCCATTCTTTTCATATCCTTCCTGCACCTTTTCTCCCGTCGTTTTATTCATTTTCCACCAACATCTAATTCCTCCCCCTTTCTTCTCTTCCTCCCCTTTCACAGAAGTCTGCTTAGAAACGCGTCTGGAGTCCATGTGCAAAGGCAGAGCCAATAAACGCAGGGATAAGTAAAAATAATTCCGCCGTAGCGGGTGCGAGGCGGGGCGGGGCGGGGCGGGGCGTGGAGGGAATAACGACACTCAGCAGGTACAGCGCAGCGGGGAGCGGGCGGCGGAGGGGGGAGGCCTTCCCGTCGGTGCGGCCTTTGAGCAGATTACTGGCAGGTGAATTTATCGTTCAATTTTCATCTCGCTCCACGGACATTTTTACGGGACTGCCGATAGGAAATTTATGTTGCATTATTCTTCACGGACGTAGCAAGTCCTTCAGTACCTGCGATGTCTTGTACTGTACTTGATAACCATTGAACGTAACTTGATGCACAGCGTTTTGTTTGATTTTTTTAGAAGCGTGCCTCTGTAGAAAGCTATAGTCCGGAGATTCTATTGTGTTTCTGCCTTTGGTTCAAATGTACAACACAGTGGTTAAAAGTGTTTATTGTGTTGTCCGAGAATATGATATTAAATTCATTACAAAATTAACGTATTATATTGTAAGTGAAATAAGTTGGTATTGACTGTTTTTGACATCTGTAGAATACACCGGAAAATGGCGGTCTCCAATCATTTCCAGTTCTAAGCCCAGAAAACTGCATAAAAATATATTCGAAGCAATCAATTTTCTGTCAACACAATCGGAATCAGATGATATAAAATTCAATTTAAATTCATCTCAAGCTGAAAACTCATTGCACTATAACTTTTACATTTCCTAATATTGAAGAATATGTTTTTCTTTAAACCAAGCTCCAAGACTAAATTTTTCTATTGATCGTGACTGCACTGCAAGTGCATCTCAAGCATGTGTCCCAGATACTTTCCAGTTCTAATTGCAGCACCCACACAGCATATTCAACACATCAAAGTTATAAAATCGCGATGAGCAATATTATTAAGTTCATAAGTTGGAAAACTGTATCAAAACATGAATGTCTATTTTGCATTAATACATTGCATTATTAAATGATTTTTAAGATACAGTAACAAAACTACATTTTAGGTGACTCAATTCCGCCTTGGACTGCGAATGCACCAAAAGATTTTGTGGGACAACCGACCATATTTATTTGCAAGTCCAGCTGTGTCCTCACAGTTATTCACCCGAAAGACAACAATCTTCCACCGGCTCCATCGCAATCTTTATTTCGGGAAATATCATTCAACCCGGGAGATAAATTCCAAAAGTAGTACTATCACACCTGGAAAATAATAGAATTATTTTTTTCATTATACTAACTTTGAACAAAAGTTACCCATTAAGTAAAATTCAAATTTAAACTTTCTAATATCCTACACCGCACCCGAGTGCACCAAAAGAATCTCTAGCAACAATCGTATCCTGAGAGTGGTGTTCTCACATTAGATTCTAACCTGCCGCCGACTCCATCACAATATCTATCTAGAGAAAAATCATTCAACATATGCAAGAAATTCCATATACAATGCTTTACCATGTGGAAAATAATAGAATGTAGATTTCCGAAGCACGTTTGAACAATAGTTACCTATGGATGGATATTTAACTTCAAATCTTTCTATCATTCTACACCGCGCCGCGAGTCTACCAAAAGAATCTCTAGCCAACTCCCAGTCCCAGAGCGCGGCGTCCTTTCAATTAATAGATTCTAGCCAACCGGCGACGCCACTGCAATCTGCTGATAGCATCGCCCCGCGGCGGGCGACGTGCGTGGTGGGAGGGCGAAGTCGTGCGTGCGCAATGCATGCGACGTCTCGCGGTGCTTCCGTGAATCGAACGCATCCCGGCGCAGGGGCGAGTGTGTTCTGCCTTCACAACACAAGTGATTGAACCTCCAGGTTTAAGAGATTCGTAGATAGTAGCTTCCTACCAATAACATACACATTCTCAATCTGGAAAGATCTCTAGTTGCTTACATTCTGAACATTAGTCGTTTATCTTCACGAATTTAAACGTTGGTTGTTTTTCGTCGCGAATTTGAATATGTTTTGATTATCGTTGCGAATTTGAACATTTTTGCTTATCGTTGCGAATTTGGACATGAATTGCTTTTCGCCGCGAATTTGAACATTAGTTGCTTATCATAGCGAATTTCAACAATAGTCATTTTTGTCACGTCATTTATTACCCATTTTTAATCGTGACTTTGAACATTAGTTATTTATCATCAAGACTGTGAACATTAGTCGCTTATCGTCCTGAGTTTGAAGATTAATATTGTTTACAGTCATGACTTTGAATTTTAGTCGTTTATTGTCCCAGCTAGAAACATACTGATTATATTTTGCAAGTGATATTCAAACCAAAAATATTCTGATGTGACCGCGAATGCACTACCAGAGATGTGCAGCAGTCGATCATCCCTCTCTACCAGGGCCGAAACACAACCACCACTATTAACTGCCTTCATCTAACCATGTTCTTAAATTCAGCCGTAACATCCTGGCGAGCGTGCGGAGAACGCTTCGCGGCGGTTAGCAGTGGGCAGCGGGCGGCTTGAGTGGCCAATGGATATGCTGACAATAAATATTCAACTCCTTTGCACTGCAGTCGCGGTTGCTTTATTATAATTTCTTCCCAGCGATCGATTGCATTTTCCAGCGCGGGAGTATTGGAATCGACACCTACGTCACATTGAAAGTTAGCATTTCCCAGTCGGATAGCATTAGGCCGATGAACGATAGAGATCAGATTCGTCAATTCGTGACAACGTCGTTGTTCCTCCCATAGTAATAGATCCAAGATTCCGTGAACTAGTGAGCTTCGTCTACTATCATTCCACGGAGCGCTGCGTGTGCGCTTCAGGAATACCTCGCCACACATCGTTCCCATTCCCAGACTCAGAGGTTTACGCGTCCCACGATCGATTGATACCGGGCCAGCCATCTGATGAGCGTGTAGATACGCGTGTTAACGCGGTGGCCGGCGTGTGCGCTAGTATGGGCTGTGTGCGGCAGGGCGAATGCGTGCGCGTGCTCGAGGCGTGACTACCGGGCACCCCGTGGGGCTTCCACGAATCGTATGCGTTTCGCTATGGCCATGGCACGAGTTGCACCCCATGCTCATGTTAAGTTATATTCAAACATAATTCGTTCTACTGGGAGAGGTGTCTCAGGGCATCACCTGCTGTCACTGAAGTGCCTCTGACCGGAATTCTAGATTCGAGTCCCGACGGTGGCAAGATTATCGACTCTAGCTAGATTCTTTCTCTTCCTTGTCCAATCCTGCACCTTACTTAAACTAACATGCACCACACTACCACACATGCTTGCTGACCGTTCGGGAGCTAACAGCTTGTCCTGGCTGGGCCGGTGCTCCCTGGTGGGAAATACCTGTTTGGGGAAAACACCTGGCCTGCGATAGATCGGCGCGGGATCTCATCATCCAGCTGGGGAAGAACACAGCTACCTCTCAAGGAAAAAACATGGCCTACACATACGGAATCAATCACCTGAGCAGTAGACGCCCCCGAAATCACCATGAATGAACTATCAATCATCTTAATTCGTTCTGTACAGCGCTCGCGGCTACTCCATAAGAATATAAGTCGCTGATCGCCTTTTAGTCTGAGTTTTGCGATGTATACCATCAACAACATCCTTTTGGCGAACGACAAATCGCTTTGTATTGAGACTGTATTAAAGTAAAAACCGAGTTAAAAACCTTATTTCTTTCTGCACAATGCTCGTATATTCAAGATGACCTAAACGGCTGATACACCATTCCAACCTTACTGTCATTCCACACAGCACTGCGAGTGTATCAGAAAAGGGGAATTGATATACCCGAACACTCTCAAATTAAATTTTAATACGCACGAATTTAATATTGAAGGTTTCTAATCCAGTCCAAAATCATCAATTTTTTTCCGAGTCGAGTCAAGTCGATATATTTTTAACATCGGTATTTTAGTTTTTAACATCGATGTTTCTAACATCAATGTTTTGTTATCGATGTCGCATCACTAGTAGATTTTGTATTGTATACTTAAAAAAAGGACTTAATATGCTTGTAACAAATAATGTACTTCAGCTTCCGGGTCAATAACTCCCACCTCGATCAGATTTTTGGCCAGTTTCGCTGATACATTAAGCAAATACTGAGATGGCCCCTTGTTTTGCTTCTAGACGTATATGTAACTTCACTATTCGCACGTTTTGTTGAACTCTTCTTTTGCTTCTAGTGGTAGAAGTAAGGTAAGGGTAAGTTGATATTTTGTTAGCAACGTAGAAAAAAAAACTGCAGTTTTTTACCGATGCAAATAAGTTTTTTATAACTCGAGAACGAAAATGTCTAGTTTTTTCAAATGTAGCTAATATCATACCTTTTTAAAAGATATTTGTATTTTTTTATTTTTTATTTATCTTTAACTTTTACTCATCCTTCAACTATTTATATTGAAAATGATTGGAAGTAATTCTAGAACTCAAGAAAACGCACGCAGATGATCTTCTCGCCCATACAATAGTACAGTTTTTACTGCTTTTGACTAAAATAAATAAATAAATAAATAAATAAATAAATAAATAAATAAATAAATAAGTAAATAAATAAGTAAATAAATAAGTAAATAAATAAGTAAATAAATAAGTAAATAAATAAGTAAATAAAAAATGAATGAAAATATAAAAAATAAAACTTAAAAAATAAATAAAAAATATTAGAGACGCATCTACCCGAGGCGAGCGGCGCGCGCGTGGGCGCGAGCGGCGGCCGTGCGCTGGCAGGGCGAACGCGTGCCCGGGGCGCGCGAGGCGTGTCTGCAGCGTCCCACGGCGCTTCCGGGAACCGAGCGCGTTCCGTCGCCGCCGCCGAGACGTCGTCGTCGCCGGCGATGGCGCAGGGCGCGCCCCCATGTTTAATGCAGCGCCTTCCGGGAACGCCGTTGCTCCGGGCGACGGCCGCGCCCGCAGCGCCGGGAAGTCCTTTCGGGAATGCGAACGCAGCGCCGCCCCGCGTCGGAGGGCTGAGCGACGGCTGCCGCGGGCGTCCCCGCTCCGCTCGCCCACGCCGAGGCGTGCGATGTGGCGGCGGGGCGACGGCTTTGAATAGCCGGGCTCCCCCTAGATACTACGTGCGCTGGGAGCAAAGGCTCGTCGCTGTTTGATTGGGATTTGCCGCGGGCATTTTGGCTCTAAAATGAGACGATTAGTTAGATATTAATTCTAATGTTTTACTAACTTTATAAACCACTATTTACGTTTTACGCAAATTGTTTACATTATTTACACATTGTTGCACTATAATCTTAACTTTTAGTCGGTTCTTATTTACAATATTTGCACGCACTTGCACTTACAGAATAACACTAAGGTTTTGATCGTATAACATCATAAAAGACCCCCTATGACTCTTACAATTATTGTTTCTAGTAATACCACACTAATGATGAAAGAAGAATCATGCCTTTATCGGGTATTATTTTACGTTTGTTTGAGATTTTCTCCATCCCTACTTTAATATTAATTTCCCTGAGAAATAAAGAATTGAATTGAAATTTTGTTTGCTGGTTTAATACAAATTGATCTCACAGTTGACTCCTCTGTTAATGAATAATTTTGCTCCTCACAAGACATAATTCATCACCATTTTAGCTCAATAAAAACAAAACTAACAAAAATAAAGTTAAGTAATTGCAATTGAAATAAGGCCAATTACAATTTAGTGAGCATAAGTGAAGTTTTTTTAGAAAATATTTGGACATATAACAGGGAAATTACAAAAACCATTTCTCATTGGGTTCTTAATCACTATCAGAGTTATTAAGTAACAAAAAAACGTAATTTTCACGCTAATGTATAATACTTATCTTCTTTCTCAGATAACGTACCAAAAGTGAAGGAGGAGAAATAGGAGTAGAAGTAGAAGAGAAATCACGAATGTATTGATATCCGTTTGAAGACAGATTTCCGAATCATTTGCATTTATGTATTTGCCGTGAGGACATGAATGTTTGGGTAAAATATTTCTTGCTGTTTTCTGGAGAACATTTTTTGCACGGGCTATTTCCGCTGTCGTTTTGCGAAAGCAATCTGCTTAACTCAATGTCAGCAATCGCTGGCGCTGCTTCCGCATTGCGTCGCATTCGCGGCGCGTCGTGTTGCTCCCATGGTTCGTGCAAGTGCGCCCCCGCGCCCACCCACGCTTCTGCGGGAGAAGCGTCGACTGGGCGACGCTTTGAATAGGCAGATTCCTATTCCTAGATACGAACGTGTTCTGAGAGCAAACTCGTTGTGGCTTGTTTCAGGTTTGCTGCTAGCATCTTAATTGATAGTAGCATTTGAATTATGATTCTTCCTATTTTCATGGGGAAAACTGAGGTGGCACATCAGAAGGGAACCCAAGGAAACAAAGACATTTTTTTAGATTGAAGAGAACAAATTTTAGTCTTTAGAGAGCAACTTTTAGAAAAATAGTAGACAACATTGTAATGATTAATATTTTCTAAAATTTGAAAGAAATTAATTCTTTTTAATTTTATGCAAGAAATATCGAGTATCGAAATAATAATCCGTTGATGTGAAAGTACGATCGATAACAAAATCGTATTACAGTGAGCTAAATGTGTTTTTTATCATAATGACTAAGCGGCAAGAACGATGTACGAGTTTAATGGTCTAATAATGACATGTTTGTGACATATATAATTCAGAGGGTTTAACAAATGGACAAGAAGCTGTTATGATATATGATTATATGTAATGTTATTATGATTCCTAAAATGCAAAGATGTTGAAAAGGCAAACCTTTTTTTTTAAATTTAAATAAATTCCTACTTGATCGTCGTTTGCCTACACACCTTTTGACAGTAGAAATATGAATCAGACTCAAATACCATTAATGAAAAAATGTTAAAAAATGTGTCCTCCGGAAATTACAAATGAATCTGATGTGCGCACTGTATACGCTCATAAAAATAACGTCGTCCAAAATGACGTAGTCCTTGTTTACCTTCATCCTCTTAATACCCATCATTGACCTGCGTGAGGCAAGTAGATTTGGGAATAGTTGGCTTCATCACCTCCCTCGAAAAGTATCCTTACACATACGTCGCTTTTAATAAGGATAATTCAGACAACATTCAAAAACACCCTACACCGCATTTTGTCGTGACTACGGAACAAAAAAATTACTGACTAAACGCCTGATAATGACCCCTTTTTTTCTCAGTTAATAAAATATACTAGGAAAATAACACTGCCAGGATTATTAATCACTCAAAAATTATTTCTCAAAAACGTCTCTGGTTTACTTGTCTGTATCGTTCTCACTTTCATGGATTGTTTGAAGAAAATCTCGACTTTTCGTTAAAAGTTGAAATGGTCTAGAGTAGCCCTTTTTAGTTATTATATCTTCTTTTGTTGTTTATTTTACTAAACTTTCGTGTTTGTTTTATTTATTTACTACATTTTGAAAGGATTACATGGTTTGGTTATTATAACTTTGTCACATTCCTTGGTGGCTTAAAACTGACTTATAACTAATTTCTTACAACTAATACATTGGCTGAAGAAAACTATTAAGGCACCTGTGTTTATTCCATTTCGCAGAATTTAGGAAATACATGGAATGGATACTTGTTTTTGCATCTTGTGTTGTTCGTTGGGTATATGCACAGCATGAATTCGGATAGATGGTAATTGTACGAGGTTTAAATAAAAGTTTGAGAAGAAGTATGTGATGTAATGGGCTAAGTGCTCTATAGATTTCGTAGTGGTTCAATACCACTTCTGTCCACAGGCGTGCTCCAAGTGATATTTTATTTCCATAAATACTCTAATCGATTCCTGATTTTTCTCCTTATTAAATTGACAATGTGTGGAATTAATACCCGACATTTGAGAATGAGGATCTCCAAATCATCTGGCAATCCTGTAAATAGTTGAACATAAAACCATTTGTAATGATGAATTGCATCATTAACGTTATTTTTTCTCCTTGTTTTGTGTTTCATTTACTTGTATGTACTAGTAAACAACGTAATTTGTAAATAAAAATGTTTAATGGAAAAGAGGGCTCAGACGGTGACAGCAAGGTCCAGAAATGTAGTTGGTTCGCCCTCTTTTTTTAATCTAAGCGTCCGCCTCTATGGTATTTTGCTCACTATTACGCTATCTTCGCGGCCCCTGGATACACCGTGCAAGAGCGTTTCAATGCTGACACACACCCTCTGCAAATGAAGCGTTGAGCTGGTGACAGCAGCGAACAGTTAATTGCGCATCCTCTTCATTTCGCATGCATCTTCTAGAAACACAAGCAAAAACAGGTATGGCTTGCAACTGGCGTTCTTATTAGTAATTCGAAGTTATGACACTCGCATACTCCATCAGTTGAAGAAAACACTGGATCCAAAATTACTCTACCATAATTGCGTGAATAAAATTGCATAGCCATTATTTCATTATATATCATTGCCATCCATCCTGCCACAGTTTTTCGACGTAGCTATGCTCGGAAACATGTTCTGAAGCCGTAAAGAATCCAAGTTGTGAGCGTGTTACCTAGTAACAAATGTTTTTTGATAATTAGATTTGTTTAAAGAACAAATAGTCGGGATGAAACTCTTTGAACAAATTTAATTATTATTACATTATTTATTTTAATTATTTAAAGTGAAATATCAAAGTTACTATTTAATTGCTGTAATTTGTTTCATCTTTAAGCAATAAAAACGCCGCCATTTCATAAACTTCATTTGCTTCCTCGTGTATCCTTACGTCCTGACCAATGGCTGCATCAGGAAGCGTTGACTAGACTGAACATTTGTTCACGTGCATATTCATAGTTGGACGGTGATCACATCCTAGAATCATACGCGATTTATCGCTACATCTCAATTCTATTGCATGAGACCACTAGTGTGTGCACTGAAACTCTATTTTGAATATTACGTTCTAATCATTTTAAATGACATATAGCTTTTCGAAATAAAAAAAAGTACATACTAAATCAGCACTTTGTTCTTTGTTCAATCACAGTCACGACTTTTACGGTATCTTTAAAATCACTTCATAATTTTGATCATTTTGCAATTCCCATTAAAACAACATAACTGCTTTACTCTTTGATACACTCACCTCTTTTTCGTATTGCGTTAAACTCTCTCCAGTCGTGAAGCTCCCCGACCGAATTGCAAACACGCCTCCACACACTCACCTCCACCCTCTGCAGCAGATGCGTTGACTAAGTGACAGCTTTGAATAGTTATCCTCCATTCTAGATGCGTGTGCTGCCCGTCTAACAAGAAGCTAAGGTCGTTACGTAGGATGTTGCTGAGAATCTTAATAAAAGCTTGAGAAATGAGTCTTCATATAAAGTTCAAGCGAGCATTGAAGAGTGCTTGATGTGCAACTGCTACATATTTATATTTGCTATCCAGGAACTCATTTTTCACTCGACACATTTTTTGTAAAATGTGTTCGGGTGATAGTGTTTCAGCAATTAATCATTCTTCGTTGTTTTAAAAGATACAAAGTCGTTCAAATGACATTAAGAATTTATTCTCAAATCATTTATTATATCTTTTATTTCAATACTACTTGATAAAGTACGTTCAAGAGCTGGTATCTTTTCCCAGTTCCGTCTACTAGCAGAGCAACGTGAAAGCATAATGAGTGATGATAGTTTTCCGAGATACACATTTAAGACAAAGGAAATGTTGTAGAACATTATTTTACTAAAACATTAACATAATAATTGATATATTTGTTATTTGGGACTAGAATTCTTATACGAGATCGACAGATGGTTACTCCAATAGACTTCATATAAATACTTTTATTTTCATTCACTTCATATTTTTTTTCTGCCAAAGAAATGTGCTGGCCTCACGTATCTGAAACCACTACGGTTGCACCCCGTCTGCGGCGGTGGTGAAACGACTATGATGGGGCGCCGAAAACCGGTTGAGCTTAAAAAGAGAACTTCGGAATTAATTTGCTCCTTGAATCGATTAAAACTCGTGACATTTGATATCGAGCTATCTCGCCGAAGCGCGCGTGAAATATCGTGACGTTTGGCAGCAGCCTACGGTGGAGGGACCTCGGCCTTGCGTCACGCTGCCGCACGGTGACAGTTGCATAAATTACTCCCCGTATTATGCGGGCGGATACAATGGTCACCTGGGTCCGACAAGGTTGCTGGACACGGCTAGCGTTTGGTCCAATGGTTCTGTGATCCGAAGACCACCAGCGGCTCGTGAGGGTGCTCTGCTGGGGCATTGTTCTTTCGGGTACAGTTTATCACAGATCACTTTCGTTGGTGTTACTGTCCTTTCTCGTTCTGTTACTCCAAAATTATTTTGATCTAAGAGAGATGTATTAAAGTAGAAATAGACAGTTGACATTGTTCGTTCGATTTTTAAAGTGTTTTATGTTGAATGCTTAATACTCCCCATATTTTTAAAGACTCTGAAGGTCTTTGTTCTACCAGTAGAAATATATATCACGAAACAAAAGTTTAAGATCCACCTCAAAATCATGAAACGAATAATTATGTCATTGAATACGTATTGCATATGAAAAGAGCTATTTTAATGCAGCTGTTTCCCCTGACTTGTGATTTGATTTTACATTGAGAAAAAAGAAAAAAACTTTATAATGGAATTGCATTGCTATTAAACCCAAAAATTTCAAATTACAAATACTTTGGGTGTCAGCCCTATATTTTTGGTTGAAAACGAAGTAAAAAATACTATAAATTTGTTATTTTTTGTATAATCATTACTACAATTGTGAATTCATGTCTCCTTTCACCTTTTTTACTTTCCGGTATACGTACGTAATACCTCGTATACGGAGCAATATAACTAGTATAGACCAGTTAATGCTATCGAAAATCTTTTTCAAGATTTCAACGGAAATACACGTTATTGGGTCCCCAGATTCCAAAAGTTTTTTTTTCCTTCAAAATGTACGTCTGTCTGTCCGTCTGTGTTGATCACTAGCGCCTAAACCATACATCGGATTTTTCCAAATTGAAAAAAAGCCCTGTCCATCTGGCTCGAGTCAAAGCTTTGGGATTTTGATAAACTTTCTTTAAAATTTGGGGAAAATATCTTTTTCTTAAAATTACTTTACATGAAGCTCCTGGGGCATATTCAAAGTTTTCTCAAAAACAGCTCCAATTTTTTGAAATTTCTTGAATAGAGTAAAAGATGCTTATAAAAGTGACGTTGGTCCTATTTTCACGGTTAAATCTGAATTATTGAAAATTGTAAAATTTTGAATATTTTTCTGCCTTTTCCTAAAACTACAGAACAGAAGATAGAGATCTCTTGGAAGCGTCGGAGACGCCACACTTAGTTATTAATGACGGTTTTAAATATAAAACACGTTTTTCAAAATTTTAACTAGTTCGCGAAAATATCATCAATGGTGATGAAGCACAGAAAATGATTGCCAATTTTTAAACAAAAAAATCTGTTACACGTGATCAGTGATTGATCTATGTGAGACTGTCGAAATGTTCTTCATTCTTGACAATGCCATTAAAATATAAAGTTGAAAATAGATGTGTAGTTTTCTTTGTTGGTATTGTAGAACTACTCCGTTAAATCTCAAACTTTTCCCCTACCATATGAATTATGTAATATAATGATGTAAAAACTATAATTAATGAGCAAATGGAAACGAATAGGATAATAAATAACTCGATAAGTTGGAAGAAAAGCCTTGGGAGTTTTGGTTTCGTTGGTTCCGTGCTTTTGGTCCAAGTCATTATCTCCTGTACCACTGACCATCCTCGGTCCTGGAATCTAACCTGATTGGGAACTTGCCAGGAAGAAGATTCGTTAGACTTACTGAACGCAGGTGCATGCATACATGCATGGATATATGAATATTTGCATACGTGAATGCTCTTGATGAGTAAGTACTGTGTCTAAGAAAAATCCACCCTTAATGTATAAATAGCCCGCTGATTCGTACATGGCTCATTGAATTTCATTGCACTGCAATCGTGCTGTACACATTACTTGCTCCGATTATTTACATAAATGTCTTGTGAATACATGTAAAATACTCACCAGAAAACATATTTCTACTTATGCTCCAAAACCATAATTTTTTACAAGTAGTGTTATGCATAAATAAACGTTGTTTTAGGATGAGTGGGAATAATGAGCAGGAATACATATGCACAAAGTTGATGGATTTAGAAGTAGATATTATAAAATTACATCGTGTAAAAAATTCCATTCAATGTGTCCGGTCTCTTCTGCTTTTTATTTAACCATTAGAACAAATGACTTGAGAAACAAGTAATTTTTCCGTTTGTTTTCAAAGGATTGGTATATCGCTTGATTTTAGTCTGGCTACATGATTTAAACTTGTAGTATTGTAAGGAAGGTACACGTGGAACATACACGTTGTTACCTATTGTACTTTGAAATTAAAGATGTTCTTTAAATTTTGCTTTAAAAATGTGTAACAACAATACGAATTCTTGTTTAACGAAAGGTTTTTTTACCAACATTCACGATGATGAAAAGTTGGATCCGGAGCGTGATATCTCGAGTGTCATAATTCTTCCAATTGAAATAATCGTAGTTACAGCCCCATGCCACTCACAAAGTTCAATTTAATGAATTTTTATTCAAACCTACGCACACGCTTCTGATACATTGGTTATCGACTATGACGATGGACCTTCACATGTAGAAGCTTTCGATTCTGATTTCAGTGACAGTGTAGGTGCAAGACTGTAGGAATGCTGTTTATTTTGTGATAGTGCTTTATACTCGCGGTAGCTTTAGCAGAGAAAAAGTGAGGTTAATATGCATTTTACCACGTTTATATACAACAATTATATTATCAAAAATGCATTTATTTAGATTATTTTAATTTTAGATAAGTTAATTTGACACTTCATAACATACCAAATGTCTAAGTACAATTTTTCAGTATATTTATTGGAATATGAGTATGGATCGCCTTCTCCTTTTCATTTTAAAATCCTCCAACTTCACCTGATGCTACTTTCACCCCTTTGAATCACTGAAATCACCACCTAGCTCACTCTCTCTGGGGGACATAACTAGACGCATCACGTAGCGGCTTGACCAACAATTGACTCCCCTCGGACAGTGCAAACATTTTTAATACCTCCACAAAATTATTCAGTTTAGTTCATACATGGATAAATCTATACTTTCATTTATACCATTTGAATCTAAATATTTCGAATTCTTTTAAATTAACTTACATCTTTTAGGGTTTTTCAAAATCATCAATTCGATAAGCTCACCTTTTGAAAGATATTGTTGCTTTCTTTCAATATGCAATCCTTTTGAGTCTGCGACTGGATAATGATTAACGTGACTTACATTACTTAACTATTAAGTTGGCATTTAAAAAAGTTTTTCACCTATTCTTTTTCCCACATTACCTTTGCTAATGAGGCCTAAGCACCACAATGTAGTACCTCATGAACCTCTTCTCTCACGACAGGCCATAATCTACTTAATGAAGCTTACATATGCCTTTCAAAATTGTTACTATGTTAATATTTAATAATTTCTCCACTTGAGTATTATGGCAGTCAAACTTAACTTATATTGAAAATTCAATTATTTATTATCAGGTTTGGTTTAATAAATAATTAATTTAAAAAATGAGAAAAATTAGGAATTGCTTAATTTTAAAACGACTGATAATTGGCTCGCATACCTATTAACGAGAAAAATGACTCGAGTTATAGAACAAACTGTTTAGCATTTGCAGATGCATTTTTCTGAATTAATACGGAATAATTGAATGTACGGAAGGACAAACAAAAAAATTAATTTAAAAATCACATTTGAGGAAACAAACGTCAGTAGTTCCTCCAAAGACCAGCTACCGTCAAATTTACAGAACTGATATATTTAAATACCTTGGGGAAGTAATTGAACATAATGAATCAGCTCAAGAATGTGCAAGCAGGAAGTAGAAATATGTGATACATTCCTTAAAATAATCCCTCGCCACTACATAAATCGAAAGAAGATTTATTATATTAAGTCATATTCAGTCGCACAGTAGACGTACGCAAATACGGATATATGACGTGTTGTCGGGTTCTAAGATTAATATCACCTTCTGCTTCTTTAAAGAAACAATGCCAGTCACTGAAGGAAAAGTCCGAAATTATTTCATTGCAAACGTGTTTCAAACGATTGCCGGACATTGTGTTTATATACACCGACTAATCTTTCCATTTAAAAGCACTCATATTTTGAACAAAAATCTTCCTGTCGTCACTTTGCAAACTATTAACGTGCACTCACATACGTTTGCTCGTGGCACGAAAGGTCGACTGCTTTCGGTAGATAGATTATAACTCACACAACCAAATAACTTAATGAACAAATGACGGTAGATAAACGATCGTTTGATTAATTTTAATATATTATTACAACTTTGTGTTTATACTATAAAATCGGTTAACAATAGCAAACGATAACACATCTGGCGCCCACTACCTTTCATTTAAACAAAGCTCATAAAATTTGGTTTGAGAAGAAAACTCAAATTTCTTTGAAAACGAAATCCTTAAGGGTTTTAAATATGAAAATTTTAAATTAAAAATTATTGTTTAATTTTTTTTGTTTTTTATACATTGAATGTTTATACATTATGATTTATGAAAATAAATATTGGCACAAGTGAAGTGACATAACTCAAAAATCGCCAATTAGGCGAAGAATTGTCTTTACAAAAAAAGTACATTTTTACTAAATATTTCATGAAGATAGTTCAATGACCCGATATAAAGTTATAATGTTCGTCTTTAAACTCATAGTAAACAAATTCACTCATTTCAAAACAGTTCTCTTGAAAAATGACTATTACTTTCTAGCACTTATTAACATAAGAAGAGACAGTATTGTAATCATGGGCCGGATAACAGCACATTTTCTACACAAAAACTCTTATTTTCTTACCCTAATAAGGAAAAAAAGGTACAATTTTGAGATTTTTGCCTCAGGCAAAGTCTGTTGTATAAACGTAGCTGTTTAAAAAAGTTCATGTACAATTTTTTGAAAAAACGAATTTTTGCGTTATTTCTGATTGAAATTAATAAAACACTATAAACAGGTTTCACTCGTGAGATGACCCCACGTACTTGCCATACGTGGCATGACCAGTAAATAAAGTCAAACTCTTTGTCTTTAAACTCATATTAAAGGACTCCACTCATTAAAATCAGTCTTGCAAAATGTCTATTTTTTTTAATGTGATACCTTCTTTTGCGCCACCAAGTGTATTTTGCGTGAAGAAAACTATTTTGAATATTTTGATTATGCTTTACTGAGATTGAACGTTCGCGACACAGGGTATTTTGGACGATTACGAAAGCAAGCTTTGGCAGCCCTGCGCCCCTGTCGTCACCCGCGGGGACAAATAAGTCGTGTCGTGCCTTGTGGTGTCGGGAGACAACCCCCCGTACGAGAGGACAGCGTACACCCGGCGCGCGCACCTCGTCAAGCGCCGCGTTTACTTCTTATGTTTCCTGTTTTGGCGTTTATGCACGCGGTCTTCCTTATGAGAGAGCCTCCCGGGACTTGGCATATTCTCAAGGTGGCGCTGCAGCCTTGAGGTGTAGAGCGTTCGATTCAAGCCGGATGTGGCCTATCTCCTCGGCTCTATCTTTGGAATTCCGGATGTTATTGCTTGCGTCTGACTTATTGTCCGAGTTTCAGATTGTCTTCGAGACGTATGGAGGTCCTCGCGTTTTTATTCTTGGGTATTATGTTTATTTAAATGGATTTAAGAACTTGTGTTGTATCCAGTGTTGTTTAATTCTTTATTACACCATACCACCACATATTCTATATTAACTCAGTGCAACCCAAGCGATTCCAATCGGAATGTTCTGAGTGTCATGTCTCTCTTAGACTTCACTTCTTTGCTGTCTCTCTCTTTCACATTTTTCAATGCGTGTCACGTGATATTTATAGAGTTCCTTGGATCTGATTGCTTCGATTAGCATACGCTTATTAGAACGGTTATTTGCTCACAAAGCAACTGTATATGAGAATTTTCAATGACATTTGAATGTTTATAATGTTTGCTCTCTTATTTATAATGTGTATGTAGTATTTTAAGATTCAAGCACGTATTTTTATTTTATTTGTGTGACAAAAGTATCTCAGCAAAATTTCGGAAAAAGTAAAAGTTTTAATAATAATAATAATAATAATAATAATAATAATAATAATAATAATAATAATTGGAAATTAGAGGAAGAAGCCTTCAATAATGGCAATTTTCAGGTCTTAAGACATGCTTTTCCTCCTGAAAAAACGCAAAATATGAAAAAAGCATAGCTGACATAGCTAATGCATCTACTAAATTATGCAAAAATTATACATTTCTTCATGAACAAACAGAACTCAAACTCAGGATCATCTGATACGTGAATATTTTACTTTGCACTATCGGCTTATAACGTTTTATACGGATATTCGCATTGAAGTTGGTTTCGTTTAGAATCCATTCGTTTGGACATTCATAATTCACTGTCTTGTGTAAAACAGAATTTTAGTTTTACTTTGACCACTTTTGCATAGTTTTGATAATTTTAAGTTAAATAAGTCGCTGTCGTGTTAAAACTTTAATTCTATAAATTAAAATACATAAACCCTATACGTGGTTTAATATTTGGCGAGTTGAAAGTGACAAGGACTTAAAACTGCTAGAGAAACGAAAAATGTTGAAAAACTAGAATGCAAGGAAGCCCATTCAAAGATGGGAAATTAGAACTAGCTTGCAAAGGTACAGAAGACATTTATAAAATGACACCATGCTTTGAAATCGAACATTCATGGAAAAAATGTACTTTTAAAGTACACCGATTGTACAAACTAAAAGTATAATTGTTAATCTCTAGCTCTTCGAACACTGTTTAGGTACTGCGTTATTGCCTACGAAAAGTAGTATATTCTGTCATTCGACAGACACTAAATGGTATGTCCTTGCACACGTAAAAGCGCTACAGCGACAGTAATAGAAGAGAAGAATTCTCAAATATATTACTGAGAAAATATGTTTTAATTTAATGTTTTAAGAGGTTCTTGTGAGATTGGCAATGTTATTACACACTTAATACCTTCACACATACGAAGTTGACATTACTACTTCTATAAGAATTTCTGAAGATGTTCTATTTATAAAAAGATATTAACAAAAAGTCGTATTTTAGACAGCAATTCTTGATTTACGAACGTGGCCCAATATTTTAAGAGTAAAACAAAAAAATAATTGAACATGAAAAATGGAATTGATTAAAAACAAAGCCGACCCCAAAGACTTAGCAATTAGTAAAATAAATGCCGAAAGAAAAGTTCGCGATTTCAAACGCGGCTGAGCTTGAGTGGTAGGAAACTTTCAAATGGCAAGAAATTCTCAATTCATGCATGCGACATTTAGTACAACCTGTCTAAATATTTACAAAATTCAACCTCCAAACAATTTTCATTCCAGTGTTTGTTCAGTAACAGAACAATAAAAGTAACGGATAAAATCAACTGAAATCGCCCTGGTGGTAAATAAGACAATCAAAAATAGTTGAATATAATAATCAAAAAAGATTAGTAGCATCTGGCGCCCAATTGGTGAGAAATAAGAAAAGGCCCATTAAGACAGTATATGAACCGTGAGCCAATGAACAAGATTCCAACAACATTTTTTGAAAGAAATTTGTCTAAGTCAAGTGGGCGCAGCTCATGCATCGCGGTCGTCTAAGGAAAATGCGTCAGGCTGTCGGGAGATCCACCGGCGCCGGAGGCGAGACGCCTCGCGCGCGCCCAGGTGCGCGGCGGCGGCGGCGGCGGCGGCGGCGGCGGCGGGGGCGGGGGCCGGCGGCGGTGACGCAGAAAGGCGCGCGTTCCCGAGAAACCGGTCTCACAATGCGACGCTCTGCCCGTCGCCGCCCCGCCGCCGCCACCGCGCCACCCGGCGCCGAAAGCGCGGGAGGCTGCAGAACCGTCCTCTAACCCGACTTACACGCCCCCCACCCGCCGCTCCCGCACAGCGTCATTGCCGCCTACCTCCCGCCCTCCTTGTCGCTCTCCTTCTTCCCTCTGCCGCCTCCTTGCCGCCTCCTTGGCTGCCCTCCTTGCCGCCCCCTCTGTGCCGCCCGCCTTGCGCATCTTGCTGTTTCCTTGCCGCTCCCTCGTCCGCAATTCTTGCCATCTTTCTCCCGCTTCTTGCCGCATCCTGCTGTCGTCTTTGCCACTCCTTACACTCCTTGTACCTCCTTGCCACCTTCCTTGCCACCTCCTTGCCACCTCCTTGCCCACCTCCTTGCCACCTCCTTCGTCGCTGCACCTCCTTGCCGTTTCGCATCGTGCTTTTCCTGCTGCTCCCTCTAGCACACTTGTCCCTGCTCCCACGTTGCATTTCTTGCCGTCTCCTTATCGCTTCATTGCCTCTCCTTCCCTCCTCCTTGCTTCCTTGCCCGTCTTCCTCCGCCTCCTTGCGCCGTACTTGCCGCCGATTTGCGCATACGTGATGTTTCCCTGTGTTTCCTTGCCGCTCTCTCGTCGCGATTCTTGCCGTCTCTTTTCCCGCCGTCTTCGCCCTCCGCATCCTTGCCCACATCCTTGCCCCTTCCTTGCCGTCTGTCGGCATCGTGCTTCTTTGCTGCTCCCTGCTGCTTTCCTTGCTGCTCCCACGTTTGCAATTCTTTGCCGCACCTCCTTATCGTCTTCATTGCCGTCTCCTTCCTCTCCTCCTTGTCTCCTTTGCAGTCTCTCTACACGCCTCCTTAGCCCGCCGTTCTTGCCGCCGATTGCCGGCATCGTGATGTTTTCCCTGTTCCTTGCCGCTCCTCTGCGTCCACATTCTGCCGTCTCTTTACCCGCTCCTTGCCGCATCCTTGCCAATTCCTTTGCCACCTCCTTGCCGTCTTGCGCATCGTGCTTCTTTGCTGCTCCTTGCTTGCTTCCTTGCTGCTCCCACGTTGCAATTCTGCCCGCCCTCCCCTTTAAGCCGCCTTCCCATTTTTTGCCCGGGTCTTTCCCTTC
>BOPP01000009.1:3187714-3211655 GCA_017312745.1 Gryllus bimaculatus | reverse complement strand
TTCTCGTCGCATTCTTGCCGTCGCTTTCCCGCCTCCTTGCCGCATCCTTGCCACCTCCTCTGTTGCACCTCCTTGCCTCTTCGCATCGTGCATTTTCCCTGCTGCTTCCTCTAGCACATTGCTTCCTTGCTCTCCACGTTGCATTTCTTGCCGCCTCCTTATCGCTTCAATTGCCGTCTCCTTACCCTCCTCCTTTGTCTCCTTGCCGCGTCTTCTCCGCCTCCTTGCCGCCGTACTTGCCGCCGATTTGCGCATACGTGATGTTGTCCCTTGTTTTCCTTGCCGCTCATCTCGTCGCGATTCTGTGCCGTCTCTTTTCCCGCCTCTTCGCCCCCGCCATCCTTGCCCAGCATCCTTGCCCCCTCCTTGCCGTTTCGGCATCGTGCTTCTTTGCTGCTTCCCTGCCTGCTTCCTTGCTGCTCCCACGTTGCATCTTTGCCGCCACTCCTTATCGTCTTCATTGCGTCTTCCTTCCCTCCTCCTTGTCTCCTTGCCGTCCTCTCACCGCCTCCTTGCCGCCGTTCTTGCCGCCGATTTGCCGGCATCGGATGTTTTCCCTGTTTCCTTGCCGCTCCTCTCGTCCATTCTGCCGTCTCTCTTCCCGCCTCCTTGCCGCATCTTGCCACATTCCTTTGCACCTCCGTTGCCGTCTTGCGCATCGTGCTTCTTTGCTTGCTCCTGCTGTCTTCCTTGCTGCTCCCACGTTGCATTCTTGCCGCCTCCTTATCGCTTTCATGCCGTCTCCTTTCCTCCTCCTTGTCTCCTTGCAGCTTCCTACCCGCCTCCTTGCCCCGTCTTTGTCCGCCGCCGATTTGCGGCATCGTGATGTTTCCCTGTTTCCTTGCCGCTCTCTCGTCGCATTCTTGCCGTCTTTCCACTTCATTTCTGTCTCTTTCCCTCCTCCTTGCCGCCTCCTTGCCGTCTTCTTGCCGCTTCCTTGCCACCCTCTTGCCACCGCCTTGCGGCATCGTGCTGGTTCCTTCCTACTTGTCGCATTCTTGCCGTCTCCTTACCGCCTCCTTGACGTTTTGCGAGTCGCTTCCTTACCCCTTCTTGCCACTTCACTCCCGCTTCCTTGCAGTTTCATTCCCACTTCCTTGCAGTTTTATTGCCGCTTATTTGTCGTTTCATTTTCGCTTTCATGTTTCATTCCCGCTTCCTTGCCGCTTCATTGACGCGTCCTTGCTGCTTGCTTATCTCCTCCCCCCGCCTCCTTCCTTCTTCCCCCAGAACTACACATCGACACACCGTGTCATCACGTCCGTCCGCGAAGCTTGTGAGGCTATTCTGCAGATTGTTTGCCTGCGCCTTAAGAGCGAACATGAACGTACTTGTAACGTTTAGGAAAGACTGTCCTCTGTGCTTGTAGGTATGTCTGTTAAGTGAACCTTCTGGCGGATTTTCCCATCCGTAGTCTTTCTTATTGCTCGAGATGCAGATTGTTTTCCTTGCGCTCGTCAGGTAACTTGTTAATATAATCATTTTGTGGTAAGGTTATTTTGCTCCGAAGTATGGTTTTTAATCTAATCCACGAAACGTCTGTAGATACATTTTTTAAATGAGTGACAATTCACATATCTACATCATTTATAGTTAATTATGAATAATCGAAGTTAATGTAATATATTTTGTAAAACTACAACCAGGTAATCTGACAGAAAGTGTGTGCTTGATATTTTGAACCAAATTCTCATGTTTCATGGATAAATTACAGAAGCAATGAATGGATAATAAAATTATTCTTATATTTTTATTCAAAATCTTATTAGATATACCGAAATAACATATCGATTGCTTTCTCACGGCAATTCTTGACAAAAATTGACAACTTTTAAGATTAAGAATGTTCCTTATTAATTTTGTCTCTCAAAATCGCTCATGTTGAATCAATTAGTACCACAATTGTCGAGAATTTAATAATACCTTTAATTTGTTGTAAATGAAAAATAATGTACAAAAAGCATTAAGTTAGTAGCCGCTGCGCCGATTCGGGTAGCCGGGATCGGTAATGCAGAAGTGACGTAGCGGTCTAGGGCCGAAGGATCTTAGGTTAAAATCCTGTCTCGGACATAATTGTGTGTATATTTCGTGATTGTGGTTGTTGTGTACTAGTAATGTGCTTATGTGTCCCCTGTTTTTGGCGTCAGGAAGGGTATGCGACCGTAAAAAAACATTACAAATCCTGATAAAATTGTGTGTGCGGAAAATCAACAAAAACTGCGCCCGTCCCTATCAGCGTCGACCTTGTAGAAGCGGGAAGAAAGGTTAGGATGAAAAAAAGTTACTAGTCGCTCTCCTGAGAAAAAAATACTGGGTGCACCTCTGCATATTAAAATATATGTTAGGCTTTATAGCGACAAGAAATTCCTAAGCCGAAAAAAATATCCTACTCTTAACTCTTGGTAGTACTGTATTTGGAACCGGAGAGTCCATATCCTTGGCAAATATAACAAGATAAAACGATGTAAAAGCAACTACTGCAACTATTATGAGAACAGTGTACATGGCAGTCCTCTCTTCGCAGTGCGCCACGTTCAATGCTGCTGCTTGCTGTAGCAGCCATTGGCAGCGAACGGATAGCAGTTTCGTTTATCGCACAATGACCATGGTGCGACTGTTGAAGAGTAGAAGTAACGACTACCAAACAGTATGATGTGGGGTTGTGTGCGCGTTAATCGCAACAAATAAACTGGGCTAATAGCAGGGAGCACTTGGCGAGAATGTTTCAACGCAGTTGCTTTGCAGTTCCCGATACCACACCGGGATGAGGGAAGCACATTGCCTCTGACAGTCAGGCTTGTTCGGAGCAAACTAACAATTTGCATTGGCACTACACAAGAACGCTGTGATTCCAGAACCACTAAGATTACAGTTGTGAGTTCTCTCAGCATTGCATTTCAATAATTCAATTATTATTAGTGTGAAATTTTAATACACGCAAACATTCACATATAGTGTGCGGATATAGTGTGTTATAACTACGTTTTTGTTTGACAAACGACTCAAAACTATGTTTAAAATGTTCAAAGCAAAAATGAAAATTAATGTACTGCAAATTAGATTCGGAAAACCATTAGTTGATATTTATTAATTCTTCAATGCACAAAGTCCTGTAATTAGTTATATTTACAAGGGGGTGATTTACATTATTTTTTCTACTTTTGTGTCGATGTAGTTTCTTATACATCTACACTTTTTTCATTGTTATTGAACCTCGACAATTATCAAATAATCAAGTATTAGGCATTGGCGTTCTTGTGTATGCATAAAATATATAATATGCAACGTCAGTTCTTCAGAAAACAAGAAAAAAACTATTTACATTGCGTATCTCGCAGACCTGAGCAGCCATCTCCAACCTCACTTCTATTTTTTTCTTCCCGGATGAAGTTCATGTCCCAGATATTGATGGCATCATTTCATTAATAGAAGTGCTCATTTATAAAATTATTAATATAATATATTTTAATAAATTATTAATATATAGAGAATATATAAAATATTTTTCTAAAACTACACTAATCAATATCTCAAAACCATCAACAGTCAGTTACGACGACTTCCCAAAGCGCCCTTCTTGAACACATGGTGACATCCGACGCAGAACTTCCGATCATCCTGATATGCGTTTAACACAGGAAGCATCAGAGAGTTACCCACCCTAAAAAGAAAGTTACCCAGAGACTTTTTCGACCCCCCATACAAAAATATGAGTGTTTCCTTATTTATCAACTTTGTCCACCCAGTATTGTTTTGTTTCTTAAACCAGAATTTTGTATACACATGTATTACATGGTACCTTGTAAATATTCTGTCTTCTGTATTTGTCACGAGCGGGTGCAGAGGACCAACGGCCAATGCTTAAATAAGTGAAGAAAAAAAAATAAAAAAAGGAGTGCTAGGGGTCTGGAGGTGAACTGCCGCCGCATTTAACCCTGCGAACCGCCGTCCGTCATGCACGCTACACCGACCGAGCTGCCGGGCGGAAGCTCGCGGCCCCGCCACTCCGCTTGCTTTACTTTTTACCACCGCAAACCCAATTAATTCCTTAATAGAGTCCTTCACGTGCAAGCTAATGAATCAATTTCTCTGGAAACTTCTCCAGCTGCTCGCGGTCGCTATCGCTGGGATGGTCCTTTAAATTGATTAATTAAAATATAATTTATCTTGCCCATAAAATAAGGAAGACTTAATAGTTGTAGAGCTCGTTATTGATGGGGGAGGCAAAGGTGTTATTAGCAATAGAAAAAATAGGTTTCTCCGGGGCGTCGGGTGGACGTAGCACGATAATCTCAGCGCGAGCAGCTCGGAGCCGCAGTTTACATTCACATTAAAAGCGCGGGGAGAGTTTAGCGGGCGCACTTTGCATATGCTTAGCGCTGTGGACTCATTATGAGGGACTTAACTCTGAAATACCTGTGCACCTCAGCCTGCGTTAAGGGGATGGAGTTCATAAAAAGAGTAAATTCCGTTCGCGGATGTGGTACACGTTTTATGTCAGAACTGAAAGAGCGTCCATCAGTTTGGATATGTGGTCGCTGGTTGTCAGGTCACCCCGCCGATTTATGATACAGAATTGCTGAAACGAAATTTGCTGTGGTTTAGTAGATTGTCCCATTTTTTTCTGTATGCATAATTTCACAAGTTTAAGACAATAAAAATAATTCTTCACATTGCACTTTCCTCTAAAATATACTGATACTCCTGGCAGAGAATGCGACATTATTATTAATAATGTGTGCATACTCTTGTATATTAAGTTCCCTTAAATTTAAAATGATTCTGTCTGGAATCTTCACTTCTTTCCCTGTAACTGTTAAGATCATTACTACTCAGCAATTAAACTTCTCGGAAATGATATTACAACGCTTTCATTATAAGTTTTTGAACAAAATAATTTTAAAAAAATATTATTTCTACGAGTAAAAAAATTTAAAGAATGGTGATGATGATTTATAATGTTTAAGATGATGACTATTACCCCACTAATTACACAGAGCAGATAAGGGATTACAGTTTACACGAGACACGATGTTGCACGATTGTACGCCACCCACACCGGATACCGTAAGAAATATAAAAAATCAAAACAGAAAAAAGAGAAAAAAATCGAAACAGAATAATTTGAACAGCGCCGTATCACAGTATCCGTTTTATCCGTAAGAAACAAGTCTTCACTTCCCGTACCTTACACAGTTCCCATTTTCATTGAAATTGCGATCTCTAAGAGAGAGAGAGAGAGAGAGAGAGAGGAGAGAGAGAGAGGAGAGAGAGAGAGAGGAGAGAGAGAGAGGGAGAGGTGGAGAGGGAGAGATGAAAAGGGAGAGATGAAAAGGGAGAGATGAAAAGGGAGAGATGAAGAGGGAGAGATGGAGAGGGAGAGATGGAGAGATGAAGAGGGAGAGATGAAGAGGGAGAGAGGGAGATAGGGAGAGAGATGGAGGGAGAGAGGGAGGGAGTCTAGGAGGAGAGTGCTTAGCATAAATCCAGCGGTGGCGGCTCATTATAAGAGACCAAGCTCCGGAATACTCGCGCGCATCTCGGCATGTTTATATCAGAGTCGATTTACTCAAACAGCGGCGGCCGTTGCCCCGTTTTTGCCGGCGTAATAAAGCGCCGCTTTACGATCGCGCCTATCCGCGTGGAGTCCCTCGCGGAGCGGAGCGGGCGCGGAGTGGAGTGCTGCTTCGTAACCGCCTCCCCAGATCGCGCCCATTTCGCGCGGTGATGCCGCTCCCAGGAAGCGCCCCTACGATTCCTAATGCTCGCTCTGCGCGCCGGTGATTAGGACCGGTGCACAGTGGGCCTGAACGCACTTCTGCAGGGAGGCCGATTCGGGGGCTGAAGAAGTGCTGACTGTGGGGTTAGATGTGGCAAATTTGGAGGGAGAAAAGGAAAAGTAAGGAAATTCATGTAAAATGATGCCCATTTTTTAAAAAAAAAGTTAAATATGCTTGAACTTAAAAAGGGGGTTTATTTGAAAGAATAATAAACGGTGCTTACAAGGAAAGTGTATCGAGTCTAGAATCATGGAGCTGCTGCATGAAAATTGCTTTTTTCCCAACATGATTTTGTCTCTAATGAACTTAAACATGTCTGAAGGATTTATTGCTAAGGAACTAAAAGAGTTAAGCACTATGTCAGTTTGCCTTGGATGAAGAGGGTTATTTGGTGAATTTGACATCGTTTATACCTTGTTAATGCACTTTTGGTCTTATTATATTTTCTTCATAAATTCACGTTATACTCATCCCAGCTCACATAATGAAGGCCCTGAATCAACAAAAACTATATAAGTGAAATGGTGTTAATATAATTGTACTTTCTCAAAACATTTACATTTCTCACGGGAAACGACTATAAATCTGCATCTGCCTCAATGACCTGTTATTGTAACTTTTTCTGTACATTTCCAATAAGCTCAAGTAGGTGCCTTCGAATTGTCAATTGTTTGTTCGATTCGAAAAAGCAATATTAAGAAAGAAGTTTAACAATTCCTAACTCTTCTGGGATTCTTGGATGAATTTGTTACGAATCATTCACGATAAAATGATGATATTAATAAAATTAGGTAACTGAATGAATGTCAGAAGAACAATTTTCAAGAAATTGTCAATTTCGTAAATAGGTATATTTTAGATAAGTAATAGCGTCACAATATAATCAGTTTCAATCCTTTATTCTAAAACTGAAAAAGTTAAAATTCGGTCGATTATGTTATGTAATTAAATATATGTGTACGTATACTTAAATACATAAATATTGAAACACAGAATACTAAAAAATTGATTAGTTCGAGAATGATAACAAAAATAAATATTTTAGTTTTCGAATCAAGAACTGTTCGAACATTTATGGGATTTCTGGATTCAAATGCCACATCTCTGTTGCTCCATCAAAGACGTTGCTTATTGAAATGACGTGGGAACCATTGAGTTTAATTCACTGGATTCAATTTTGTAGCTCTAAGTAACGGGTACTCAAATTGCATAATGGAAAATATGTTTTCGAAAGACATTCTTTAAAAATTTCTTTATTATCACTATTTTTGTAATTTTGTTGTAAAAAGACTCTATTTTGGAAGAAAATTATCTGTTAATGATATTAGGATCAACTACAGAAAACTGGGTATTACCAGTACTTGGTTTCACTTATTGATTGATCAGTAAGTTAAAATTTTTATAATAATATATTTTAATTTTTTATCTATTTTGCTTGTAATTTCCTATTTTTAACTTTATCACTGGCCATCCAAATGTAACATGAAATTAATTCTTTGAAAAAGAAATTACCAAAATAATCGATAATAATATTTACTTTCTAGTAATTTTCTTCTAATTTCGAAATTCTTCTGACTTAACAAAGATCCCGTTAAAGAAATATTAACATTCAAACGTTAATAGGTCGATATTGGTATGGGATTACACAGGATTTCGTGTATTTGTCCGGTTGAAATCACTTTTCTTCTATTGTGCGATCAACTTTCGTCCCGCCCATCAAATGATTCCTCTTAGCCCCACGCCTGCTTTTTGCTGGGGCACACAAATGAATAACCTCAAATCTTCGTTTCTTTACGTAAGGAATTTGTATCCGTTTATCGTGCAGTTAATAACGGATACGGTTGCTTTCTTAAGTAGCTTATTGGCGATGTTGAAAGTGTCGTTTTTTCCTTTGAAGTGGAAAGGTGTAAGTATCATTTGAAAGAGTGTATCATTTGCTCTCGCCGGCAACGAGAAACGTTTTTCTAATGGGCAACATGCTTAAAAGGGGTCACCCAGAACTGGGTATTATGGCCATTATAGTTACACTGAAGATGTAAGTTACAGCGATTCAAAGTTGCCCGCTCCGTCTTGCATCGTTTGGAGAACTGCCGATTAACAGATGGCCCGATTTTTTTTTCAAGGGATTGTGGCTTGCATCGTAGTAGAGACTTTAGAGACTCTTCTCCTTATAATTGCGTGAAAGATTAGTGATTGGAATACAAGCACTAGTGGGTGGCAAACATTTTTTAATCATTTAACGCGAAGGATGAATATAAACCTAGAATTCATAGTCTACGAATGTTGCAATTTTCCTAATAGTGTCCAGTTCTAAACACGAGTATTATATTATGTTTGGAAGCTTTGAAATTATTTTCTCGCGAATACCAAATAAAGGATGTGCATAATGTATTCTCATTACCTATAAGATTAATTTCAATTTCTTTAGAAACGGAACCGATTTACTTAATAACCAATAGAGAATCCTTGACTATTATGAAACTTAAGATAGAAATAGAATATATTGTAACGTTTTCAGAAAACTTTACTAACATATCTAAATCCTAATTTCCTAATGCATTTTCATGCCCAAAATGATTTCTGTTACACATTCAGTTGCAGAGAAGCTGTACTGGTTGATATCCGTGCCGCTACTTCTTAAGCCACACGTAGTTGAGTATCGTCACCTCCGCAATGCCTATTTGATGCGCATTCAAGAGCGATGCCTGAGAAGCTTGACTAGACCGTGCTAGAACACACGCGATGTGACTGGCGAACGGCGGCCTATTCTCAGAATATTTCCCATGCCGTCACACCTACGTTACTAGCACCTCTATAAAACATTCTGAACTAAGGCACATTTTTTGGCGTTTAATTTTTGCAGTTCGCAAAGGAAATTGCAGATGTTGACTTCTGGTCGGTTTTTTCAACTATCTGGTTTCTGTGCTCTTTATTGTTTCTAATGATTGCATCTTGTTAGGAACAGCGAAAATTGAATATAAATTCCATGATTAAGCTGCTACTTGTAGACCATCGACAGTCTACCTTGAAAAACTACGCAAGGTCATTGTGATGTATGTTGAGTCCTTGGGCGTACCGAGTAAGTTACAGTGACACATTGTCCCTGAAGACTGCCAAGAAGCCTTAAGCTACTATCCCACTTAAAACGTACGTGAGTTCTAATCGTACCTTGAGCATCATGATGTTTCGTCGTCTGTGATATACTTTTTCCCTTCTTATTCGTTAATTTTCATCTATAGTTTACAACCGTAGTTCAAAATAATAGTGAAGAAGAATAAGTTGTAATGACGTTTTTCATAATTTTCAATCGCAATCGCTTTTTGTCATTGAGAAAAATATTTACGGGAATTTGATAAGTAATATAAATTGACACGAAAATCATTTTTCAGCATTAAATTGTTTCACGACAAGCACTTTTATTAAAAACATAAAAGTCTCTAACTCCGAAATAGGCAGTTTAGGCACAATAAATTATTTAAATTGAAGTCATATGAGTTTTACAAAGAGTTCACAAAAATGGTCAGTGTCTACGTCAAAATAATAGGTTAGTCTTGATTGAGAGAATAAGTCATTCTGCTTCTTTCTTGGAATCATGAAGTCAAAAGTCGTTTGGAGCTACTTGCAAAATAAAATGTATTTTACCCCTGCATCAGTATAACACTTAGGAATTCGAACATAAAGAACTTCTTGAACTTAAGGATTACTATTTGTTATCCAATACGTTTATTTGCACAATAATTACTGTTCCTGTGTTTCAAATTTTCTAATACATACATCGAGTTTGCCGTTTTTTAAAATTAAAAATAATGAATAATTCAAATTATTCAGAATTTTGAATTATTCAGTGTTTCAGATTGTCGAAAACTTTGAATTATCGAGGATTTCGAATTATTGAGTATTTGGAGTCATCGAGAAATTGGAGTGATCCGATGACGAATTATACAGTATTTCGAAGTTAAAGTTTCACACTCTTGGAATTCGTGAGCCGCTGGATCTCATCTCTCCCCTCCTCCACGTGTTGTGCCCGTGGGGCCCGTTGCCTCCGCCCCTGCTACGGAAGCTGCCGGGCCGCGAACCCGGAACCCGTGCGGGGAGGCCATCGATCATCGCGACGCCTCGGGAGCAAGGAGGTACGCGCGCGCCCCCATTTGGGGAAACGCATTTGGACGTAATTTTCATTTAATGCGCGGTGTCTTATGTAAATTTATGCTGATGGACGGTCCTCTATTTGCGGGTGGTTCGGACGCACGGTTGGCTGAGCATGGTGGAGGAGGGGGAATTTCCGAGCGGGCTGGGAGGGGGAGGGGAGGGGAGGGGCGGGTGTATGATTTCCGCCCATTGCTCAACCCAAGTTTGCCCCTGGCATCGAGGGGGCCAGTGGCACTTGCGGATTTTAATACGCGTTTCTCCATGTTAACAAGACAAGCACTTTTACGTTGCTTTTTTGGGAGACACGTTTATAATGTTCTCAGAAGAATGCAAGATAAATAGGAGTTCTCTTGACTTTCAGCGCTCCGGTTTGGTTTCAGTTGATTTCTTTGGAGTTACAATTACATTATGACACAATAATCTCATTTGCTAGACTTAATATGTATTATTTTTATTACTTTTTTCTATTAACTTATTTCAATTGTTAAAACGGACTACCATAGGAAAGATATTTTTAAAATTATGAACAACAGATATCAGTTTCTGTTATTTTTAACTGGAAACAAATATCTTAACTTGAATATTGTACTCAAAGTATGTTTACTTCTGCCCAAACACATTCAATTCACACAATACAAAATAAATATTTCTTAATTATGTACCAAATACTGTACAATTTCTTGAATAACTATTTCATATATTTTGCCCCAGAACATGAAAGAGATATTTTACACTGCCATTTAATCTAGTCGTTATGAATTTAATTGATTTAATTCATACTGGGTAGAAACTGAAAAGGAATTTATTTATATTTAAATGATAAAACACTGTCGTTCAAATACAACTAACGCTAATTAAACACAACTTCATATCTTTCTATTGGCCTCCAAATAGCAATACAATGAATATGCTAGTTTCGATTATAAACAGTGCATTAATTAAGAATTATTTTGCCAGTCTTCAAAATCGATCCAGAGGAGGGAGAGGGAGTTATTTGCTAAAACCGCATTTAACAAAACACATTTTTTTACGTCTTACTAAGAAGCAGCTTTTAGTGACGGTTTCCGTAAAAAAGAAGTCATTATTTTATATCGTGTGGGCATAGATGCCTGTGATGCATTAGGAGGTAAATGTAGCTACGCGCATTCGCCGACGCGCAACTAGGATGTGTGTTTGTAAATCAGGGTAGGATTGGTCTATTGACATTCCTGCACACCGGAAATCCTCAGGAGCCCACTGTTCGGGGAGTTTAATATCGGGGGCCGAGAACGAAAACTTTGTAATGTCCTCTTTCTCATATCGCCATGAAGTGAAGGCTCAGTTCCAATTCTTTATACCAACTTGCATCCCAAGAGGAGAAGAGGATTAAGGCCAACGTCCCGCTCCTCCTTGCCATGTCCCTTTTCGTTCCGCTCCGCCTCTTCTCCCGCCTCGTCTCGTCCCACCTTGTCTCATCCAACCTCGTCTCGTCCAGTCACGCCACGCCACGTCTCGACCCGTTTCACTGATGACAGTGCAATCCCTCTGACCGGGAGAGCCTAGGTTCGAGTCCCGACGTTGGCAGGATTTTCGACAATTGCTTGTCAGCCAGGTCGAAATCAGTCGCGGTCTGGAGGAGAAATCTAGCGCATAGCTGCTCTGATCGGGAGTTTTCTGTGTTTTCTCCGATTAACACCGGGCGAATGCCGGAGCAGTATCCTAACAAACGGGCCACGGACCGCGCGCTATCTTTCCTACCTCTTCCGTGTCCTATCCTCCCCTTTACACACACATCTACACTAACATACACTACACTACACATGCCGGGAGACCGGTCGGGAGCATAGAGCTTGTCCCGGCTGGGGCGGTGCCCCGCTTGTAGGCGATATCTGGTTGGGGGAAGCCCTGTTAACCGACGGTAGGTCGGCACCGGATCTCGACATACAGCGAGGGAAAGATCACCGCCACCTCCCGAGCAAACACATGGCATACACTTACGGGACTAATGACCCTGGTAGTTGACGTGCCCGGAATCACTAAAACAATCAGTAACAACAATCGCCCGCTTCGTCTCGTCCCGCCCCTCCTCGGCTCATTCCGCCTTGTCTCGTCCCACTTTGTCTCGCCCCACCCCATCCTCGTCCCGCCACGATCCTCCAAGTCCCACCTCGTTCCGCCCCGCCTCGTCTCTTCCCAACTCGTCTCGTCCCACCTCGTGCCATTTCGTCCCGTCCCGCCCCTGCGACTGCCCTCGGGCACATAAAGGGAGCGAGGCTGGCCGGTGGCGGCGCGGAATGCAGCGAAAGTGGGCCAGGCGCTCGCACACACGCCCACAGGCACAGTGCGGCGCGGCGCGGTGCGGCAGGGCGCCGGTGCGCAGCCAGGGGCGGTGGCTTCGGCGGCGGCGGTGGCGAGCGGGGACAGGCGCGCGCGCCCGCGCGTTTACCTAATTGTTGATTTCCTCCACGCCGTGTCGCAACTCGCACCGGCTCCGCCCGCACCGCACCGCTACAGACGCCGTCGCCGTCGCTGGTTCGAGTTTTGCCGCGCAACGCGCCACTATCGCGACCCCACTGTCTTTCCGTTCCAGTTGATCGATTTATTGATGTTTTGGGCTACACCGTGCGTGCTTTCTGTTGTGCTTTGTGTTGTTCAAAAAGAGAGCTGTAACTTTTCAATAAAATGGTCTCAGATTGTATAGCTGTGTGACAAAAGGGATGGTCAGGCAGTCGGAGTTTGCTACATAGGGTGAAGGGAATACGTCTTGATCGCAACATGACTCTCTTACCTTCAAGTGCGGAGATTAAAAAGCATGGGGACACCATTGGTTAGACGACAAAATCGGACAAAAGTCTCAAATTCTAAATACATCCATCCATCATTTTGTTTATATTTTGTCTGAAGAAGAAGACACAATAGTCCGAGAAACGTTGTAGTATATAATTTTTAAAGAATGAGCTTATTCTGGAGCTTTTATCCAACTGACAGGCCGGTTAACCCTTACGTCCCGATGGGACGCATAATCCACCATGCACTACACACGAATTTACTTTCGAGCTCCTCTGAACTGGGGTCAGCACAATGCGAGGCCATCCTCGAAAACACATACATGAGAGACAAAGGACAAGCAATGCTGCCCAAGGCGGGACTCGAACACGTAACACTTTTGGACCGAAGCTTTGTGTTGGCACAAACTCTTAGCCACCTCGGCCATTCAGATCGGCATGGATAAGTATTTACTAGTAAATATATGATTGATTATCTATAAAGCAATGTATACTCTAACAATAATACAAGTTCAGCAGACAATGAATATGTTACATTTATTAACAAAAATCTAATAATTTCACCGTATTAGATGTTTTTACTACACTATTGAAAACTCATTGTGTGTTAAAGTGAATTGGAACAATCATATTCATAATGTGTTACAAATAATACGATGGGAAAGTTTTTCCCTTATATTTTGATTTTCATATCATAAGATTTTTCATACATTGCATATGTATAATGAATAATGAATAAATAGCTGACCTTCAGGTTCTAATCGGTGACCAAATGAAACAAATACAGATTTTAAATCGGTAATCGATAATTGAAAATCTGATATTGACATCAAAGTACAGTACGATACAAATAGGAATGTTGTTTGCCGCAGTCAAATTAATGACTTTAGTTCGCGTGCCAAAAAAATGAACTTCTCAAACACAATGTCACTTATCTGAACTCTCGACACTCGCCGGGAGTTTCGTTCGACATTAGTTAGAATTGTTTGAATTAGTGATGTTTGATGATCGATTATCTTTTCTAGACCCAACAACATTAGAGCAAATACTATCATTATATCAGTAGTTGATTGATGGTGACGCATACTTCTTTAACTTTTTTGATGGGCCATCATGTCGTTTGAAGAACTGTTGTGATACGCATTGTGACATTTTCTGCCACAAACTGGTAATTACCATGTTATCTGAAAGGGAAAATAAACCTCGGTACATTTTTGCTAATTATGATAAAGACAATAAAAAGACATAATGAGAAGATAATGTCTTATTTAACCTGCAGCTCACGTTCGTAGTAAATATTATCAAGAACACTGACAGGCATTTTCAAGCTTTAATTGAACGTTCTTCAACCAACAAGTTAAGTGACAACTTATTTAAGTTTCGCTTCAGACATGTTTTTATTGTAATTTAAATTGCAACTTTCTCAATTAACTTGTTATTTCAGTTCCTCCTCTAATGGTAGTTTTTCCTGCTCAGGAATACACTAGAAAAAGTGCATAGGTTGCGCCTCGCTCGCGCTCCGTGCATGCAAAGAGTTGAGATACGACCTGCGTTCCCAGCGTTACGTGCTGGCGTTTGCAGCGTCCGTGGCCCTTAAGATCTGACGCAATGCCCAATACGGCCCGTTAGCTTATTACAAGCGGCTGCCAGGTAGGGGGTATCTGCTGGCGCTGTCATATCGTTCACGATACGTTGTTTATGCAGCTCTGTAGTTTACGCGACGCAGTAGATGGGTTCATTAGGGCTAGAGCTACCGTGTGCGAGTATAACACGTCTGAAGTATGCAAGCTTAGATTAAATTTCAGTCACGGAATAATTACTCTTTTGTATCGAGAGTTACGAGAAACGTAAAGAATCCGACTATATCTTTGTGTTATCGAAACCTTGATCGGAAACATTGTGTATAATTTACTGCTTCAAAATGTATCGAGCCCATAATGTCTACACCGTTTGTTATGGAGATGCAAATTTTTGATTTGTAATGTCACCTACTTTGTTTGCGAATTTAATTCCGCCGAGAGGACGTGCCGTACCAGTTACTCCAGTAGTCGCAGCCATGTTATGTCCAGGATTTACTCCAACAAAGAAGCAGTTGAAATATATTAGTTTTAATCCATATACAAGCAAGACACTTGGAATATTTCCAGAAGAGTTATGTAAAAGAATAATATTACAAGAAAATAGAAATAGTTTGAATTTTAAGGGTCTTGCAGTAGGTTCTTTGAAACGTATTTAGTATTTTTTTAATAAATTACTTTGGCATTGCAACCTATGTTATACAGTATTGGACTAAGTAGGTGGAGTTCGCCAAGGTTACAAAATGACCTTAGATACTTTTTTTTATTGAATATGTGAGCTATTGTACGTGAATTATTATATCATATGTTGAAAGTTTGTCACTTTATTCTTAACGTGTCTCAGCCATTTCATGAAAGAAATATTTACCAATATGTTGGTTACATGAATGATGCTTAATTCATTTTCTCTCAAACTTAATAAGAGATTGTGGTTTGCCAGTCAGTGGTAGGAAACCTCTGAAATAAAAAATCTCTTCTCATGCGAATAATACTTCTTAGAAAACTAACCATATCCCCTAATGTGTATTTTCCATTTACGTAAGATCAACCTTTTGCTTTTATCTGCCTTGTTTATTTTCAGAGATAAATTGCATTTTAAATTGATCTTTCGTATTGGTGTGTTACAATTGACTAATTATTGGGTAATTTTACATTAATGTAACCAAGGATGTTTGATTAATATATTCTAACACCATTTATTTTGGTATAGAACTTTACACGTAAATGAAGAATATGAAATGAAGATGGAGGCAAAATATGATTGATCTTTTACAGCATAGACCTTCCGTATACAAATCATCAAGCCAGCAACGATTTGACGTTGTCATAAAAGAATAGACAATCTAACAAGTGGACAATCCAACAAGTTAAAGAGTTAGATATCTCATAATGGGAAAATATACTTATTAAATGTGGAGAATGACGATGTCGGTGTCCTATACGCATCTGGTATTTTTAGGTGAAATCACGTGTAGCATTAAAGACCTACAAAAAATGATCGTAAAAAAATAAAATAAAAATAATGATGCGTCGACCCAGAAAATATAATGGTATTTACCATATCTCCCGGTACTGCCCCTGTCTCATTTGCGCACAAGTAGAAGCAGCGTCGGCGTTGCCAACGGGATCGGGGGGCGAAAATAGTTGCACGCGCCGCCACCGACAGCGCCCTCACGCCCCAGCTAAGGGCGCGCTGTGGCGTGCGGTAATAGGCCCGAGCTGTGAATGGGGCGCCGCAGATCAGATCGCGCCGATACTCCTCCTGCAGGGGGCTTTGCATATGACAACGCGCGCCCTATCGGCCTCCTGCATCTCCTGCGGCTGCGCGCGTTCAGCCGCCGCCTCTGCCACCCAGCCGTATTAAACTGTCCGTCCCGGTTGACAACCGGCTTTGTGTGGCAACAATGCCGTTATGCATAAATCTACATGGGTAAAGGCGAATTTTTCGTGGAAGGATCGGGGAAATGCGAATCGGCGATTGATGCCTTTTTATGTTCGATGATTGAAGTTCCAGTCGGAATGCGAGGTCGTGAGTTGTGTCACGTTTCTGATCAAGCACGAATGTTACTTGAAGGAGCCGAAGTTCCCATTCAATCAACAGAATTTCCGTTCTTTTCTGATTATGCTTATGAGAAATACCTTCTTTATTTTTGGAACAATATAGAGCATTTTTCGAAATGAACGATTTCAAATTTCATTCCATAAGTTACGTTCTCTAGAGATCATGCTTTTTATGTACCGCGCTTTAATTCCTTGTTTTATACAGTTAAGTAATCATACGCGAATTATTAAACGACTTATATCTTTTTACTGTATTTACTAGGCTGTCCGGGTGACGCCGCGTCCATGGCGAAGATACCATGGACGCGGCGTCACCCGGACAGCCTAGAAAATACTGACTCCGGCCGCGGAAGCCTACGCTCTCATCTTTTTACTGTAAAACCATGAATGCGCAGCCTCCGACGATTTGTCATCTATGTTAAACATGAATCATTCCGAAACTATATTCTATCAAGAGTTTTCATTACTTGCGTATAAAGTTTCTTTACAGAACATAATATAAGATTAAGGGAATTTGCATAAAACACTAAGTTTGTTTCTTGAAGAGCAATGTTCACTTCTGACACAATGTTTCCAACTTCTTTTCCAAGGTTCGTTTCTTGTCAATGAGGTATTTTTTCTAAACAATTATCTTTGAACATTTTCTGCTGTATTGTTATTAGTATTGCCCTAAGAAATCGGAAAATTAACAATATTTTCTTTTCTGAGCTGTTCATTTTATTGATAACAAAGAAGAATACAGTTTATTAATTGGATTGTTGGTGAAGTAGATACCTTTTTTTATTTTGATAAATAAATAGAGATATTGTCAGGTATCAATATTTTAATTCCACTAATGATCATTTCGATCGCGTAGCGATCATCCTCAGAGCTAAAAACAATACAAATATACAATGTGAAATATTAACAGGTTGGTTATTGTATACAAGATGCGTAAGCAAACTGGATCGTACATACCTTGCAGCTTCTGGTCCGAAAACAAAGTTCTGCGAATTTTTGAGCGTGTGTCTTGTTTAAGAGCACAGCCGGTCGGCAGCGGAAGGGGGCGGGAATAGGGGTGGGGTGCGGGTGAAGGGTCGTAAAATGTGGGGGTGCTGGTGGATGCTTGAGAGACGGTCGGGCGAGCGAAGGTTAGTGGGGTGGGGAGGGCTGGGGGTGGGTTAGGGGTGTACACTTTGTGCTAATTTTAGCAGAGGTGAAGAGAGTTCAGGGATCTGTTGGTTAAGACATGTCATGTTCTGTTTTTTGAGGGTGTTGTGTATGTGTAAGGCTTCTAATTTTATTCTGTTCCAGTACCTGTTCTCAATTTCTAGAATTCGGAAATTTATGTGTTTATCAAATGTGTGTTTGTTTAAATTTAGGTGATCCGCAAAGTGTGAGACTGTGGTAGTGTTATTTTTCCATGCTTGTTCGTGTTCTTTGATTCTCTGTGTGAATTTACACGCGATCGAAATGATCATTAGTGGAATTAAAATATTGATACCTAACAATATCTCTATTTATTTATCAAAAGAATACAGTTATTTAAAAACAATTTGTTTTAGTAATAGTGAATGTATCGTAGCAGTTGAAGTTAGTTTGGATTCGCTAAGTATGCATAATTCGAGATGAGAGGAAGAAACGCAAGATAATGCAAAAAAAAATATAAATTTATGTCTCTTGAATGTGAAATGAGAATTGTTTAATACAGAGATAAACAGGACAAGTAATTGGAATTATTTTGTATGTTGTTTAAAACTCAAGAGAAATGTTCACGCAGCGGATAAAACTCGTTGGGATTTATCTTTACGTGGTTAATATTTTTTAACTCGATAAAGTTATGAAATACTAATGTAATCTGAATTCTTAACTCTCATATAAATAATTCCTTTTTTTAAGAAAATTAAAGCCAATCAATTTCATGGACAAAAATATTCGCATTAGTATTGCCTAATCTTTTCTGCGAACATAGCGAACTTGTTACGTCATTCTATGCTGCTATTAAGTTTCTATGTTTGTTGTGAATAAACATCATAATGACCAATTATGAGAGAGTTGTTTAGTATGTGCCATCGCGTTTCACTTCAGTGACAAAAATGGTATGATTATTCAATGGTCGTTATTTATCTTTAGAACATTATCATAATCGCGGAGGAATATCTTCGGAAACGAGTTGTGAAATTGAAAACATGGCGACAAAATTACACCTCGCCGAAACATTCCATGGCGATGTAATTTAGGTTCTTCAATTTCCATTTCAAAATCTTTCTCAACAGTCACCTTGACCAGTTGAAGACTGACTTTTCGTGTCTGCGTTTTCAAGCATAAATTCAAATCATCCCACGACTGTTTATAAGACACGATTTCTTTAGGCGCTGGTTTATGATACTACGTGACTAGGAGGTTCATAAAACAAACATTTAAGAACACATCCGGATGCGGAATAAAACCTACGTTTATTCGGAGAAGTAGTTGGTCCTGTTTTCGTCAACGTTTTTAGAAAACCGTCTTCATTGAATATCTTTACAAGTGATTGGGCAATCTGTAAATATTAGATGGATATAATAGACATTTTGGCAAAAATTATGATCGTCGGATATAGTTCAACGTTGGTATGACGATGCTTGTGATGGAGGGACGTTAAAATACGAACAAACTGTCTTTTAAGAACACTACATGTACTTTCATGTTGTATAGGAAGTATTATAATTCTTTATGTGTTGAGAATTTTTTCACGATATAAATATTTCTATGCACTTTAATTATCCAAAGCCCAATATACCGAAACTGCGATAAGTTTCATACTGATAGTTTTAGATACCAAGTGTTTAATAAACCATGCCCCCCACAACTATAATCAGTTTTGTAATAACTTTGATGGGTCGAGAGTTGTAATAAAATTCACATTATCTAAAGTCTCATATCAATATTTCTAATTTCCAATGTTCGCAGATGTTGTGTAGTTTTATTGCGCACGTGTTTTTTTGTTTGTTTTTTTCAGCAGGTCACTAGTTAACCATCAACCTTACACAAAATTATAATATTTGTGCTAAATTGGAGGATTTTTTATGCAAGGATGATTTTCTTTCTGTTTTTTAATAATATATTGTATACTAATGGGTATTTTTAGTATTGTCTAAATCATTACTATTACTATTGTTATTCCACCAAATATGAACTGTTGAGGAAATTTAGATGACAGGAAAATCATGCAATTGGGTTCACAAAGCATACAATGACCATATTTTGATTCGTATCAAAATATAATTACCATATTTATCCTGAATGTTTCCAAACTTGTTATTGAAAATAACTGAACTATATAGCGACGAATGTATTAGATAATTGTAAATTTCCTCTATTTTTTGTTTCTATGTTTTCTTTCACCACACTTAGGTAGAAGCTTGACTCTGCACACTACACCGAGACTTTCCTTCCCCAGTGCCTGACCTCTTCTTGACCATTGGGTTTGAGCACACCATCCTGTTACGAGTTTCCTAGATGAAATTTACATTTCTTGACATCAAAATTTCATATTCAGGTAGAAAAAACACTTCCCAAGACAATCACTGTTTTACCCAGTATTTGAAGGGCCGGTTGGTGATGGGTTCGACCCAAAGGCCCTTCCTGCCGGTCGCACCCACAGCCCGGGCCGGGCGCGCTGGAGCGGCACGGCCCTGAGCGCTCCTCCCGCAGCGCCGCCCGGCCGCGCCCCTCCCCCTCCCCCTCAGCCACCGCCGAGATAAAGAAGGGCCCTATGCAAATGGAACAAGGCCCCGCGGCCGGCGGCGGTCGCCCGTGCTTTATGGAAACGCGGGCGGCAGGGGCAGCGAGAGCGCGTCCCGCGCAGAGCGGGCGGTAAATCGACAACGCGGGACCTCCAAATCGTTCGGACCCTCTCCCTCCTCCGCCGCCGACCCCTCCCTCGCCTCCGCCTTCGCCTGTGGCTCTGTCCACTCTTTCTGCCCCCGCTTCCCGCCCACTTCCCGCCCCCGCTTCCCGCCCCCGCTTCACGCCACCGCTTTCCGCAACCGCTTCTACCTTCAGCCCCCTCCATGTTCTCTCCCACTCATTTCCGATCTCTCCACGCCCTCCACTCTCCACTCTCTCCACCTTCTCCTCTCGCTGTCCTCCCCAATTCTCTGCCTTCCTCCGAGTTCTCGCCATCCTCCTCTGAGTTCTCCTCGTTCCCTTCCTGTCCTTTCCCGGTTCTCCCCTCCAATCTTACAATTGCTCCATCTCCCCGCTGTATCCCTATCCTTCTCCCATGTGCTCCCCATTCGCTTGCCGTTGTCTCTGCCACCTCTTTTTAACCTATCCTCTGACTCCCCGAGCTCCCTAACCTCAAAAAAGTCAGTTCGTCCCTCTCCCGCGTTGGTCGCCGGGTTGCGATCGGACTTTGCGAGACGTGCTGTCCGCCCACGCTCTTGGACCAGCCAGCGTCTGGCCTTGATTTGCATTACGAGGAAAATGCATTTCCTTTGTCCTAGTCCGTTCAAGGAAGATCAGTGTACCAGGATGTGTGTTAGAAGGTAGACTGACCTTGACATAACGGGCAGGAATTCACTGCAAATTAGGATTGCAGTTTTAAATTCATGAAACATTATAATCTCAAGACGCGTTTTCGCGTTCGCTTTTTGAGTCTAGATATGTGCCAAACATAATCTTTGTAGTGATATGCATTTTTCTCATAATTCTACCACAAACAGATCTAACGGGAGGTGAATTATCTTTATTTAGAAACCAAATGGTTTTCCTGACCAATAATAGTTTTCACTGTGTAGAAAAAACAATGAAGACTAATTTAGAATTTAAATACTTAATATTTTTGATTTTTGTGTGATGATGAGGCAACTTGTGAACCCAAAACGTTGGGCTGTAGGGAATATGAAAATGTTTTAAAAAATGAAATAGTTCCGAAAAAATTGTACGTGTTTAATACGGTCGTATGTTTCCTGAACAATCGAAACTGACGAAGAAGAATCGTTATAACTTAATATTTTTGTATGATATTTGCATATTATTCGAGGTATGTTATTCAAGTAACCTAAAAGTGACTAAAATAACTTTCTTGATCACGTAACATAATCCACAATCCAGTAGATCCACATTTAGTTTGCTTATGTGTGCCGAGGGATCATCACCGCTATCTCCTGCGTTAAAAAGCACACACTGCACTTACGGGAATAATTAGCCGATCGGAAAGGGGATAATTGACGCGACCGGAATCACTAATCAATGAATCACAAATGTGTCAGAAGAGTTGATTGTAGTACACGTTTTTTTATATGTGTAATAATTTTTTTCTTCTTGAATACATAGGTCGTAGTAATATTGCAGGTCCTGTCGAATTACATTATGAAATATTCGGAATTTGATCTACTTATTGCCATTTCTTGATTTTATTATAAAAAACAATCGATTATATTCCACAAGTAGCGTATTGAGGAATTTATTGTATGTCTTACGAGTACATAGTTCAAAATGAGTTTATACTGTTGTAATATACATTTGAGATATATTTTCAATTTTTCTGTATTATCACAATAATGAATTGTAATGATAAATACAAAATGTAATTAACTTATCTTTCTTTAAGGGGGCTTTCGAGTGCCCTGTATAAAGTTTTGAATCCACCTCATCCGTTTGGAGAATTTTGCTATTTAGATCAGCTGGAAAATACGCAGAAGGAAGAAGAAACGATTAAAGGTAAAAAATCAAAAAATAAATAAAGCAAACACAGTTAAATTTTTGTGGGAAAATAAGATTCCTCTGAAAGTTCTGCTTTGCTCGTACTCTAATTTTGCCTCATAGCTCAAAAACATTTGGTATGCGACCCATTTTGGTGTCATACAACCTTGCATTTCATAATTACGCCCGCCCCTTAAAGAAAAGGTAAATTGTTACGGTTCTGAAACTCGTCATCTCGAGCACGACATAAATCCGCGCCATTAGGAATTTTACCAACACACTGTCACCACCGTCCATTGTCTTCCACTAAGAGGCCATTAGTTAGCACTTTGCACAACACACGCTCGCCGGGTAGCCCTCTATCACGCGTTTCCTTTCGCGTTCTAAAAGCATTCGCACGCGGGCAGCCGCTACCGCCTGCCAAGCCACCGCCGCCACCGTCCCCGCCACCTCAACCGCAACCACCTCCACCACCCCGCCACCGCCACCGCCACCGCCACTTCTTTCCTGCTACTACTGCTAAACCCATCTCCATTGGCACCTTCACCGCTATAGCAACATCTGACAATTCTCGCCGCCACTTCTGCAGGCGAGGCTGTTGGTACTTCTACACAAACGTACTGCTACCGCCGTCTCATCGACTGGGGAAGTCATTTGCGGTCATGGTCACTGAAGACAACCTTATCGGCGTCAGCGACATCATCCTTGTCTTTGTCCGATTCTCTCGGTCCCTCCATTTTTGTGAATTTTCTCAAGACCATTATCGTTTCAATTGAGTCCTTCATATCCATGACTTTTCTAGTTCGCAGTCGCCAATGACACTATAATAAACACCATCGCAATCATCAGCGTCGCGTTACACCTGGAAGTTGGTAGTGTCAACACTCGCGACCCATTAGAGGTTTCCCAAACCCAGGCACAACGCTTTATGTAGTCCACATTCAAGATATTATTATCTCTCCTTCTGCCGCCAGCTGGGCACTGGGGCGTTGTCGCCCTTGACACTATACACATCACCTCAATAACTAGAGCAGCCTCTCTTGTCGTGGCAGCATCACCGCCGTCGCCACCGTCACCACGGTCGCCGCCTTGGCGGCCCGCGCCGGCTGCCGAGCGGCGCAGCGACGGTGACGTTACGACACGGGAGCCCAAGCGGCCGACGAGCCGGCTCGACGCTGTGCGCACTGGGTCGAAATGGACTGTCCGCTTAACAAAAATTAATTCAATAAATAAATGGAAGAAATACGTAGCAGTGGTCACTAGGCAGCAGCGCTTTTCCTCAATCGCGATGTTCGTTGATTAGTGTCATTTGAGTATAATTTCAGAACAATTCTTACGTACCTTTCTCCAACTTGCAAAGTAGTTGAAATCATCCCCCTTTCTCTCTTTCTCCAATTTTCACTAATTTATCGTTTTGGGATTAGCATGAAAATGTCGAAATCTAAAAGTCCATGGATCAAACCGTAAAATGTAATCAAAAGCTTTGGCCAAAATTTGTAAAAAATAAAAAAATAATTGAAATGACAATGAAAGAAAAAAATATAATACAAGATGAATGTGACTCGCCCTTTCTGCCGAGTTGTTTAACGGGAAAATGAGGAAATGTGAAGCTCAAATCTTGTGAGTTAAAGTAATTAGGTGTGTTGTATGTTTCTACGTGCATATATGCGTTGTGTGTATACTGTAGAATTTGTTTTTGAAATCGTGTATTTTTTACAATTTCTAATGAAAAAAAAGGTTGAATTATTAGGAAAATTAAATTAATGAAAATTTTAAAAACAGATTATTTTTTGTGCCATTAATAAACATACTTAATTTGAATTTAAAATTTACAAACGATAAATTCCAATGTTCACGCAAGGCTGGTTTTCAAAATCCTTAAATTGGTTGAACGTGTGCCTGAGGAAAGTTGCGAGCGTCTTGTGTCATTTTGACCCAG
>BOPP01000009.1:3123089-3187635 GCA_017312745.1 Gryllus bimaculatus | reverse complement strand
TGCCCGTTCCGAGTTATGGTCCACGCGCGGCCGACCGCCGGTTCTCCTAAATTTGAATGGGTCTATTCATCACGGTGATGTAGCGGCAGCGCGACAATGGCGACACCGCGTGGCTTGCTGACCGCTCAGGGGCGAGGGGCGGACAGCGAGCGGAGTTCGCACGACCGCGTGCCTAGCGGACGCGGAGGAGACTGCCTGCCCGTCGCCAGATTGCTCTGGTGCGGGGATTTCTAAACACGTGAACGCCTCACGTGTCAGTTTTAGCACGTTTTCAATTTCCATGTGGTGCATAAGCTGAGTTTTTATTCAGTGAAGCTGGGCATGGCTGACTTTTCATCATTTTTGTGAAGCAATCCCACTAAATTTTATGGATCTGTGCTATGGTGTTTTGTATTTAGAATTTACGTAGAACGGCCGAACGTGACGTGTTTGGCATATGATTTTGTGATTACAAAATTTGAATGGATGATCGTACAAAAAGAGAAAAACAGAGAATCCTGCTTCAAATCAGATTCCTTTCCATTTGAGAAAGGAAAGAAAGTAGGTTTCTCCTTTCGGCGCACGAAGCTTCTTCAGAGGGATGGGGGAATTGCTGCTCCACTAGCATTTGCGAGTTCAATTATTTCACTACTTGAATAGTATGTTTATTCATAAAATTAAAATTACTATTTACATAGATTATGGCATCTTAATACTACAACCTTGCATACACAGCTGGGCTTGAAAATATTATGTACAGACTGATGCGTATTGACCACGACTCAAATAATTAAAGCATTTCGTTTTGTAGGATCAGGATTTCTGTAGACTTAATAGCACATGAGCCTCTACCTTACCACAAAACTAATAAAATTTCCATTTAACTAAGTTATAAATGTCAATTGCGAGACTTTCTTAGCTTCTATGGGGCTCACTGAGGACTTAAAAAAATTATACTAGTATTTGAGCACTTTGAATAAAATAAGGTGAATGGAGCCGAAAGAGATAAAGAATACCTTTTTTCCTATGTTACTGCACTAATATGCAGTAACAAGACTACTATAAATCAATACGAAAATAAGAAAGTATCTATTTTGTAAAGTACTTATGTGAAAGTAATCGGGTAACCTCCGTTCGTTTACTCCGTGCGTTCATCACTCATGGTTAGTCTATTCATCATCCTGTCCTCCAATCGAGACATAAGATGTGATATTCGGCGAGTGTCGGTCATCTGAAGGAGATCTGATAATTTTGTGAGGATCCATCCAGGAAAGTATAAGAAATTTCTCTTTAAGGAAAGGATTATTTGTTGTTCTTAAGCAACTAAAAACGCGTTTTGGGTGTATTATGGCACCTATAATGACGATGAAGAGCACATTCAATCTTTATCAACGAGACAAATAGATGATGACATTTTTCTGAAATATAATAATTGATCATGTAAATTCTTCTGGAATAACAACATTCTGGAAGAATTCTAGAAAAACACATGTTTTTATTCTTTCAATACAACTTCTCCCTTGCAAACCATATGGGGCTTTTGTAAAGAAGTCTTTTCTCTTACATTTAACTTTCTACTTTTTTCCTGCAGTTTTTAATTTACAAAATTCAATTTTATATATATATTAATGTGTGTGTGTGTGTTATAGTTTTTATTGCGAAGAATAAATCTTCGAATCCTTCCTCAGTGAAAACCGAACATTTCATAAAAATAAGCAATTCAAAGTATTGCGCAAATTTTGACACGTTTGGGAATTCTGGTGTGCAAGGAAATTTCGAGCGTTCTAGAGGTAAAGTAACCTCAGTGGCTGTGTTGCACATTGGCAACTGCGTGGCCTTTACAGCGCTGCTGACTAAGTCCTAGGTTTCTATTCCCGACAATGGCTGATTTTTTTCAACATCATCTTTTACACTGGTCGAATTTAACTACTGTCTGAAAGATAATTCTTGCGGCCGCCTTCTCTGCTCGTTTTATCTCCGAGGTTTCTCCGATTAATTTCGGGTCACTGCCGGGCGCAATAGACAGATAAAAAAGTGTTTATTCTCAACAATATAGGTGTAGTTGTAATGAACGTGTTTGTATGAAAAAATAAAATATTGGATTGATTAAGTGAATTGAGTATGCAGTAATATAATAACAGTTCACATTGCTGGATAGTTCCTCTTTTGGCTGTTTTTACAACAAGACTGCAGGCTGCATATAGGAATTTGCTGCGAACAAATATTTCTCTCAGTATACCTTAACAAATGGGTCACGGTCAGCGGGCAAGCTGTCTTCCTTATCTTTGCCTCCTCCTTCCTCTACTCACACACTTGCCATTACTTGCACTTCTCTATTACAGATATCAAGAGATTAGTCAACTTGATCCGGCAGGAACGTTGTCCCGCTGGGGACGGTGTCCCGCTGGGAGAGACCATAGGGAGGGGAAAACCTGAGCAGCCCCTGACGTGCAGACGACTGACGGCACCAGATTTCATATCATGCGGGTGACATCCTCCACCTACCGAGCATGTGAAATGTTTATCAAACAAGGCTTCACAAAAGATGCAAAAACAAGGGAACTGTAGGACTCTCCAGTATATCTTAAATATCCATTTTTCTACATATTAATTCCAGCAAAAATGCCCTTGATATTCAGGCTGTAATACGTTTTTTTCGGGGAATGTGAGTCAATAAAATATAAATTATAATATACCATAATAATTAATTAAATAATAAAAATAATATATAACAATTAACAAATAAATCAATAAAAGCTTACAAAAAAGTGGCAATGCGTTTCCATTGAATTTTATGTATAAATGCAAGAGTTTCCGCATGAATGTTAAAAATATTCAGTTCACATTATTTATTAACAAATCTCAAATGTTAGGTAAGGATACAATTACTTAGAGTTATTTAAGTTGAAAAGAAAAGGAATTACACAATTGAGAAAAACGCGTCCCAGTTACGAATATTTCTTAATGTAAGAAGCAATCGCTGTCAAGATTCCCGTCAATAATTTACAAAAGATGCATGAAGAGAATGGAACGCGCAGTTTTCCTCTTACCTGACATGAAGGTAACAGACAGGCGGAAAATATTTCCTAATGTCCTTCCATTTGTTTCTCAGTGAAGGGGAGCCCAACAATCCTTTTCCTCTGACACATGTCTTTTCTCCCCTCGTCGGCGAGATGTCCTTGTTTCTTTTCTGCATATTAACGCGACTCTCTTTCGCCAAAGAACATACGCGCTATTACAGTTGAGTAACAAGTGCCAGTTAGCAGCAAATATCTTCGAAATACGATCTCGGCAAAAGGAAAAAGGACGGGGTACTTAGTAACGTCTCGCTCACCGCTTGCGGCTTTGCGCCGCGCCGCGTCAGATAGCGGCGGGCAGTGGGCGGTGGGCGGTGGGCGGTGGGCGGGTTCTGCGCTCCGAACATTTTGAAGGCCGCCCGTCTGGCGCACCCTCGCAGGCGTCGGCCAAGAGGTTTTGGTGGGTGAATGGGGGAGAGGGTGCAGCAGAGGAAGAGAAAAAGAAGAAGCGCTGGTTTAAGAGGCGTGTGGGAAAAGGCAGGAGGTGGGGCGATGCGGGGATGGTGGAAGAGGAGCGGAAACGAGCCTGAGCAAGGCAGATTTGTGGGTTCGGGTGGAGCGGTGGAGGAGGAAGGGACCGCGGAATGAGCGGCGGGGTGGCAAAATTATGGGCAGGCGGGGGAAGTGGGGAAGAGGAGGTGGATGGGCGACGTTTGCAGGGATACAATGTGGATGTGGGGGAGTTGTAATATTATGCGAGGTGCAGGCGGGAGGCAGGATAGCCAAGGCGAAACGGATATGGCAGGGATGGTGAAAGGCGTTCTATGGGGCTGGAGGCTAGGTTACGGTGTGGGTCGAGGCTGGGCGGGTAGAGGTGAGCGAGGCTGGAGGGGGCGGGCAGGGGCGCGGCGGGGGCGGGGCGGAGGAGGGGCACAGCTGTGCAGCGAAGCGATTCACGCGCCGTGTCGTACCATACTCGGACACCACGTTCGCGAGGTTAGAGTGCGGGATGTTGTTTGTGTACGGTCTTGGCTCCGCATCCCGCTTCAGGAAATGGTGCAGCTGATTGTCAGTTAGAGATTCGTGTAGCCAGAGGAGGAAAGAGCTGTAATACGGACTGACTTCTCGCGATGCGTATACAGGCCAGTTCCTCTAATCATGATTATGATAAATAGAGTTTATGATTTTTAGCATTGGTTCGGGCGGCAATGAAAACCCGTAACAGGAAAACAATGTATGTCCATGTTCTCCAAATATAAGGAAATTCATTGACTGCAATTTCTTGCAAATCATTAGCTTCTTCTCGTAATTAATTTATACCTTCTTGACCTGTTTTGGACAAATGATTATGCATATACTTTTATGTTATCGCATGTTTATGAGGTACAAAAGAAGGTAAATACGCTTTGAAACTTTACAGAAAACGTCAAACCGTATTACCAAATACTAGTTATCTTAATTCGGAGGTTGTTTTGTATTTCTGTATTACAAAAATTCCTTGAGCATTCGCCGAGTACACATTAGTTCAAAACTTCAAAACGTCAAGGAAACGCTCAGCTCTTGAAATTCCATTTTCCCTCGGTGAAGTACAAACATCCATCTCCGTGCGGGCCTCAGAGACATGCCATTACTGCGTCCATTTATCTTTAAACACTTAATGGATATGCCGAAATTTGCCTCCCCTCAATGCATCATTCCTTCTTCATAAAATTGTGCACGCACTAATTGGGCCTCTTGGCCCTGACTCGTAAAGAATAGCAGCACCCAGCTAGGCCGACAGAGGGGCGTAACCACCGCTACCGCCATACAAACGCGAGCCATCCAGTTCACGAGGGGCACGGGCGGAGTGCAGCGTCATTCGAATGAGCCAGCTCCAAACGTCGCCTTCAAAACTATCATTATCAGCGCGCTCGTGTTCTTTTCGGTCTGTTGACTCGTACAATGGATAGAGCACGACGGGGACGCCCTGGGAACAAAGGTGCTTAGAATAGCACGATCCTGAGCCACCAATTACGTCCGTCGCCCTGTGTCGGCGATGCCCCTCGTTAGGTCTGCGCCGTCTGCTGAGCGCAGTGTCCGCGTTTCCTGTGTACAAGAACGAACGTTTGCTTCTTTTCGACTTTTCAACGCTTGAGATCAGAATTCTGATATCGATAATAGTAAGCCATCGCAAGTAACGTTTACAGGAATGGAAAATATTTTACTGTATTATTGTGTTACACCTCTTTGATAGTGACTCGCTTTTGCTTATTGACTGACTTACCATTGCCTAATCCAAAGTGTTCATTCTTTTACTGCTCTTAGAACATTAAAGCTCTTAGAAACTTGGTATAATTTTTTTGTTGCAATGGATGAAGTTATGAAAACCTTTAGCAGTTTTCTTCTGTAGCTGCTAGCATTTAATTGTTTTTTCTTCGTTCACTTTTTGATGCAACATTTTGTCCGTTGGGTTTTCACGGCTTATCTTTTTATTTTATTTTTAGTCTTATGACTTTTCTTCCTTTGGACATCTTGTTTGAAAGAAGAATTTCATTTTTTTAAATGTTATACTCTCCTACCGTATTATCTCAAAATATGTTATCCCATTAAACATTATGACAATTATGTAGATGTAAACGACAATCAAAATACAAAAAAAAATATACTAAGTGTTGTAATTATTGTACACATCTACAATAATTGTAATATTGTGTACATTGTATTATGGAAGTTGCATTACGTAATGACATAGAATCAGATTTATAAATTTATGATGTAGTATATAAACGTTATTTCATGAAAAAGTGATATTTTAAATTATATTTACTTTTTTGTTTCTTTACATGACTTCCCTACAAGTCTTCTCTACTCTGAAAAATTCTCAGTACTTAATATCGTTAAGGCATTTAATTATGCCGGAAAAATAGTTCATGTAATTTACGTAAATGTTTATTATGTACGAAGTAAGGGTAAAAAATTGAAAATGAATGCAAGCATTTAAAAACCAAAATCAACGATGTAAAGCTTAAATATTCTTGAAGTGCGATTCCGTTTATCGCTAATTTGTCTTCCTTATTTTTTTTGGCCGATTAGATCCGCCAGATCCTTTACTGTGGCCGGCGCCAATGGCGACGACGCGACGGCTACGAGAAGTGCTCGCGTTGCTTTATGCGTTTATGACCGCGAGGCAATTACGTGACAGAGCGTGCCCGTGCCGGAGGCCGCACCGCACCGCACCGCGCCGCGCCGCGCTGCAGCTTCCCGAAGGACACGCGAGCGCAAATCGCACGGCGGCCATCCTCGTTTCTGTGGGGAAATTGAGAAATTATGGCTTTCTTTTCTTATTCTTACTCTCCTTCTCCCTCTGTCTCTCTTTATCGCTCTCTTTCTCTCTCTCTTTCTCTCTCTCTTTCTCTCTCTTTCTCTCTCTCTTTCTTTCTCTTTCTCTCTCTCTTTCTCTCTCTCTCTCTCTCTCTTTTTCTCTCTCTTTTTCTCTCTCTTTTTCTCTCTCTTTTTCTCTCTCTTTTTCTCTCTCTTTCTCTTTCTTTTTGTTTCTTTCTTTTAGTATTTTTATTAATTAAATCAGTTTGTAATAATATGTTGTGATGCACTGTTGTCTCAAGCAAATGGACATGTTGCACATATGTACAGATTGCGTTATTTATGCTTCATTGGATTATTTGTGCCTCATTGCGTTGTTTATGCATAAACTGTTCATCACGTCAAGTATAAAAATATTTTCAAGTTAAGTTCGTTGGGAATACTATTCGAAATTTAGAGTGTGTGAGCATTGGTGGTTGCACGGTTTGGGGTAATGTAGAATTAGACGCCAGTCGCGAGCAGAGCATCATTACGTTTGCTTCTTAGCGTGAGTTTCATTTGTTTAAGAAAACCGAGGGTGTAATCTACTGTCAATTACCAACAGCAAGAACCATGAAATGTGCAGAGTACCGTGATTGCAGTGAGTAAATCTTAAGGCTGAAAATAGGTGAGATTATTCACAGAATGTCGGTAAAACTTCCATGAAGCATCCTGCCAACTGGTCATCTTTCATCTCTTACGACTTGTTGGAAATTCGCTGAAACAGTAAAACCATACTTTGATATTAGAAATTTCCTCAAACTTCATTTAAAATTGGGAATGAGAAGTAACAGAAGAATAAATTGCTTATACACTAATGAAGTTCAAACAACCATGTATATTTGACCATAATTACAAGCGGTAGAAACTTTATGACATCATTTTCCTGTACAGCTACTTGGCGTCTTCGTAAAGTGCTTGTAATAACTAATACATAACTGATTAAACATTAGCCTATTTTGTGCGATATCACCCTCTCTGAAACCCTCATTGTAACTTGCTGAATTTCGTGAATAGAGAAAAGATTGGATAATAGGAATTAGAAAATACTGTAGTTAAGTTAGGCGAGGAAATGAGTTTTATCTGGATTTGAATTGGTCCTTGGGAAATCTGGCTTTTATTATATTTTAGGAGTAGAATTTTCCCAGCTTGAAATTGCTTGCTGCTGGAGAAAACAGTAGATTATTGTTTAATTTATTTGAGAGATGAAAAAATGATACTTTCATTTAGTTAGGGGAATAAAAAGTCATTTGATTTCGGAAAATAATAAACCAGAGAAATAAAATGTCGATGTTCTTTTTTGTTTTATTTGTAAAACATAAAATTTTATGCTTTTAAGCTTTTTATTATTGAAAAATAACGAATAAATTCGTGTTTGCTTTTGTCATTTTGCAAGATTTGATGTGGAAACGTCTTTGGGGGTATGAACATATTTCATGATACGTTTTCGATTCAGTACCATTCATAGATTTATTGATTAAAATCTATTATACATTTTAAAAAATGTGAAGAATTATAATGTACTTCTATATGTGAATTGTTTTTTAAATAGTTTAAAAGCAAAATAAAAAACATAATGCAAACGTATGTAACGATTAAAACGCATAAAATTCATATTCATAAAGAAATTGTAAAATGCGAACTTTAGAACCTAAAATCTTTTATAAATAAAAAAAATCGAAATATCCATCTTCGTGTAAATTAGTTTTAGAAACTGAAAAAATTGACTTTGTTCCGGCTTAAACGGAACATACATTACACAGATGTGTTCAGAGACATTCCATTTTACAGATACAGATTGCAAAACGTGCAAGGGCGTGTCGGCATCTAGAGCATTAGGAACGCAAGCCATCGCCGAGCCGCGCGGGTTTTTACCGTTTCGAGCGTGCATTCAGAGCAACTACCTGATTTTTCCCAGAAGCGCAGGGTGCGTTCATAAAACTATTCCGGCGAACAAGCACTTTTCCATTAATTGCATCTCTTCTTGCTTACCATGTGAGGACTCAGGGTGAAGATATGTTGGCAACTCGACGATAAAACTTACCGCATTCTTCGCAGTAACGGATGTCTCGAGTGGAGACAAGACTCGCACCACGAAAGGTTGGGCAGTTAGGAGAAGGGATCCGGAGATCCGCAGGTGGTTGTTGAAGTCTTCAAGGTTGAACACATGCACGGATTGTCCGTCTGCCAATTTAGGCCCCGTCCTCCTTGAAAATGCTACGCTTGCTGAGTAATGAGCCAAGAGCATCAAAATGAAGACATTAGTTTATATGATATTCAGCAAAAATGTACGCGTAAAGTTCAGAAAAGGGGGCCTGAAAGACATAAAGAATGTTTGCTTTTACGTTACATCACGTCGGTATGTTTAAGGGTTATTGTTGAACTTCCACAAGCTTTGTCTGTGTTCGCTGCAATAAGTTTTCTCTTGTACGCAAGTGAATATTGCGTGTACTTTCACAGATACTCTACTTATTTATTAAAAGACACTTTTGTTGACAATTTGATGTAATACGAGTGCCTACAGGAGTGTGCATATTACCAGAAATCTATAAGGAAAAAAATACGAATAGCAGGTATATATTTGAAAGTTCTGGACATGTCAGACATTCAAGATAAACCTTCGTGCTCAGGTATAACGTGCAACTATCTCACTCGTATGTCATTACAATGTAAATTGTACCCTTCTGCTAAAATAGTTTCCTTCTTAAGAATTCGACAAGGTAATAAACTTCTTTCTTGTATAACAGCTATAAATAATTTTGGAGGCCTCTAGGGCAAGTTTTCTGATGAAGTGCCGATTATAACGATGATGACGCATAATTACATTTCGTTGTTTCTGAATTGGAGCAAGATAACATTGTACTTATAGGATTAAGTACTTGATTGAGTCATTTGCTAAACTTTTATTTTTTAATTTCGGGTATAATACTTTTATGACTTTGCCTCTGGCTAGGTGTTCCATAAATTATGAGAGAATTAGAAGTCTTGTCCTCCTTGGTTCTAGCTGCTGCTTACTAATTCTGTTGCTGCTGTGCTGAATCCCTGATTTTGCAAAAAGATTGTAAAAGAACGCAATTGTGAGCAGTTAACGTTAGCAGAATACACGCAGTGTCTGAAAATTACTGGAAGACGTTCCCAGAAGGTTTCGTGAAAACGGTAATCGATTTACTACAGCATCTAATGTACTGGTCATATATTTCTCGAACTCTAATTAACCTCAGAGAGAACGTGCACATTCAGTGATTTGGTTGTGAATGTCAAGAGATAATTTCTAAGTTTAAGACGTAGCAACTCGTTTGTGTGTGTGATGACAACACTATTATTGATGATCAGAATAAGAGAAGCAAATTACTGTCTCGGTCATTAGACCACACTTGTGTTGCGTGCACGCTCGTGGTATGAATTGGTTATGCTAGATGCCTGTGGATTCAAAATTATGTTCTTCAAAGAAATATACTAGACATCATGACGAGAACTCAGTGTTTTGGCGAAATGAAGTGATAAGGGATGTAAATTAACTCGGTAGAGCGTTACTTGGATTACAGACGTTTAATATTTGATCTATTGGAATTATTTGGTATTTGCAAAATTATAAATAGAATTATTCAAATATTAATAAATTTGACAGTCTGTACATACATTCTTGAAAGAATATTTTTTCAAATTCTATATATCTAAAGTCGCTCTTAAAAATGAGGTTTCACAAGTACATATGAATGAAACTGCATATGTGCAATGTCAATGTAATACACAATTTGAAGAAAAGCATGTAAAAAAAGGAAATCGTTTTCATGGTTTGTATACTTAGCATTTAAAATACTGCCATACTATGTTTATTCCTGTATTAAATGAAAATTTGTAATCGTGGTACGTTAATACCTTTCTTCAGATTGTCTCCTTCAGGGTATGGTAAAGTATGAAAAGTTTGGTTTCGAACCACTTTGTTTCCAATTTCATTGGATTTGTGTTCCAGATTCTTTCGTAATAACTTTGAAAATAAACCCAAAATTAATTTTTGGGAAACTATTTCGAAGAGTAACTATTATTCCGGAGAAAGAGAAAAGTGCCTTCACATCTGAGATTCTCTGCGAGAAAGGCTACTGACATTCACCGAATGATAAAAAGACGTATCATGTATGTACTCATATCATAAGATGGGGTGATGGGCATTAATCACATAACAATGTTATCGTACCTGTCAATATTTCAACTCCCTTGAAAACACGTGCTCATTTGAAATTTTCACTGCCTCCTCAACCTACCCTACCACTGTCGCCAACATCTCTCTCGCATCTATAGGCGTTTTTATTGCCTTATCTTCCACATCTTAGACCGCCTCTTTCACCAATTCTACGATTTATGTCTCTTCCACTACCTCTCTTTTCGACCCTTTCTTTCTTTTTCGTCTCCACCACCGCACTCATCACCTCCTCCTCCTTAACGACCTCTACCATTTGTAGCGCCTCCTGCTCCTCCATCTCCTTTATAACCTTAACTGCTTACCTCACTTCCTCCACGTTGTCCACTTCTATCTCCTCTGTTTCGCTCTCTCTCACCTTCCGTAACCTCCACCGTTTACCTCCCCTCTTTCCCCTCATTTCCTGCTTCATAACCTACCTTCCCCCCTCGCTGTCTGCCTGCCTACACGTCTTGCAGACTGCACTGGCCCGCCACAGCCGCCGTCGCCGCTACGGAAGGCAGCCGGTCGGCCTCGTCCCCGCTGCAGCTCAGGCGGAGGCTGCTGCGACGCCCTGATTTGCATCCGACGGTGGCAGCGGTGATGGCGGCAGTGGCTGCGTCTGTGGCAGTAGAGGCGGCGGGGGCGATAGTGGTGATGGCGATGGCGGTGGGGACGGTAGAGGAGATGACGGCGGTCTAGATGGTGGTCCTTGCGATGGCAATGACGGTGGTGGTGGTAGCGGAGGTGGCAGAAGCGGCGGAGACGTCGGCGGCGGGTAGTGGAGAGGGTGACGGCGGCGGTGGCATTGGCAATGGAGGCAGTGGCGGCGACGGAGGCGATGGTGGATGTGGTGGTGGCAACGGCGGCGGGGATGGTGGCGGCACCGACGCGACGGCGGCGGCCTTCTCGCGCCCAGGCCGAGTCGTGGCGAGCTGCCGGTGACGTCACTGCAGTGTGGCGGGCTGCGGATTGAAAGGGGCACTCCGCATGTAAGAGGTAGTGGATGCGCCTTGCTTCTTTGCACTCCCACAAACTTTGAGGTTCTTTAAGACTCGCTCGAATATTTCTTTCTACACTCTAGTTTTGCTCCGAAAAAAAGACTATAATACTATATTTTACTATACTATATAAAGACTATATTACGATATTTGTTGGATATTTTAATTAATGCCTTACTGAGTTTCCAATGACTCAAAGCCAATGCGTTGTAAACTGAAACATGTCATTCTTTGCAAGAATGACATGTTTCATGAGAGTTACTTTCGAATAATGTTTTTTTTTTCTATTTTGATGGTCCCTTCCCTTTCATAATATTACACAAGCAACTGTTAGGTATTGTGTGCTAGCTTTGATATCTCATTTCTAGAAAGCTAGCATTATAAAGATTTTTTCAAACTAGTGTCTGCATATGTTTGTGAATAATTCATGAAAGTGTAAAATTATGAAATGGTTGAATATCAAGAGATTTATGTTTGCCTTGCTTTGAATTCACCTCAATTCTCATGGATTTTGAACATCGGATCTAGTATGTGAATGTCGGTGCGATGGTTACTCTGTGGTTGACTCTTGCGCGAAACATTTTTTCAAAATATTTCTTTTTTTATTGTCAGTATTTTTAGATGTAACTAAATAATTTACGACAAGTATACGCAGTCTAACAACAAAATATCACAAGTCATAATTATTAGAAATTGGATAGTGTTTGCACATTTCAGTAATAAATGGTGTACTTATTTTAGATGCAAGCATCATCAAAACGGGGATATCGTCATCTTCTCTGAATATCGTCTTGAGTTCTCCAACATATATGAAACTTCCTTTGACATATCGAAGACATAACTGGTCGTAAATAATGATACACCGTTTATATCGTCTATTAATATGTTGATATAATAGATCATGACATTTATCTGTCAAACCAATTATATCAATTATTTTGATTTACATACACAATTTATCATGTTTGTGTCAATTATCAATAAACGCTTTCTCATAAATATAACGCAAATTAAGGAGAAAGAATGCAAGTACAAAAGCTATACTAGTAAGAAAGTATGTACCTAAATAAACTTATCTACTTTCTAAAGCTAATACATTTTATTTTGCAGAAAAATATTATTTTCACATATATTTCTTGCAATTCCAAAACCAAAGGAATTATTTGTCGCCGAAATTTTACTAGCTTAAACAACAATGAATAATGCAAAACGTAGTTGAATTTCATCTGTCTGATAAATGGCTGAATATAAATTATTTAACTACTAATATATCGAGCAAATATAAAATCTCCTCTTTGATAACAAAACTTAAAACACTAAGATCCAATTTATGCTCTTTCTTTTTGATAAACAATTTCGGGAGTTTTAGGGAGCATTCAGAATGGTCCCAGAAGCCACTCTGCTCAAACGCGTTCGCTAAAACTCTCGAAATCGTTCGTCAGTAGAAGCGCGTCAATTGGGTTCTAGGGAAAACTGTAGTAGTCGTAATGGTGCCGAAGTACTCAGGTCAGTTCCATGCTCTATTTGCTCGTTGGGTTATCTGGACGCCAGGAAGTTCTGCAGTTGTTGTGTGCAGCTTCCGGGCGTGTCTACATTCTTTATCTCGCGCGGAGATATTTCCCGGCGACAAGCTGTCTGGCCTGTTTGGGAGACTAGCTTCCGGTTTTGGTCGTGCGCGTGGTATCAAGCTCGCTCCACACCCTTCGTAGAGGCCTCAGTCGGAATGTTACATTCTCTCAGGACCTAACTGTAATTAGAAGGGTCGCGAGAAGTGAACAACCAGTTTCTTGCATCCAAAATAAAGTTATTAGATTTATCTTCATCCAAACTTATAATCTTGCTTTTAATTATTTTCAATTTAAAACTGTACAAACAACTTGTACAGAGAATGCATTGTGAGTATAAAAAGCATCAGGAATTGCAAACACAAACTGAGAAATTTCGTGATTTACACGGTTTTCAAGTTGGCCCGACTTCTTATAAGAAAATTGTATTAATTTAATTATAAATAAATCATATTTTCAGTTCAATACTCACCCTTGTATTTTATTATCATTTATCAATACAGTAATTTGAGTGAAAAAATTATTATTGTTTTCAAGCAAGATTCAACAGGAGATCAAATCTCCATTATTTTTTTTTTCAATTATCTTTGCCGGCTTTGATAGCGGTGACAAATGCTCAAAAATATCCATTATTATATCTTCGAGTAAGACACAGAATCAAATATTTCCAAATCCTACACGTACTACTTAACTATTTTTATAAAACTCTTTAGTGCTATTTAAATTTCTGTAGGAAACTAAACTCTGAGTAATTACTTCCCTTAATTTTCATTATTTAATGTACTAAATACAAAGCTTAATACACTAACATTAATAAACTTTGGACCCACTATGTTTCTAATTTCAAAACTAGGTTCATTACTCTCTTTAGAAGAGTAAATATAGATTACATTTCTTTTAAAAGATATCGAACTTCCTCAAGGTATCAAGATCTGGAGCGGTGATGTCAGAAACAAACTATTCACATTCATACGATACATTTCTGATTTACGTTTACTGTGTATGTGGGAATGTGAATGTAGTCGAAAATCACAAGTGTTTAAATTCTGATTCCTTATGGTTCAGACATTTCCCGAAAAATGGAGAGTCTGGTGGGCGCTGTTAGCACTGCACATAACAGAGAAATACTGCCCAGCAATTCTTTATTATTTTCTTCACTTATGAACATTCTATTTTCAATTTTCCGTAATTGAAGCATAGCAATTGTGAACTCTAGTAGCAACTGGAATCTCTCAGGAAATACAAAACAAACTTGCACATTGCAAGTGGTTAACACCGACACCTCTCGGAATTGCACTGTCTTCTCGAGACCAATGACCCAAAAATTAAACATGCCAGAAATCAATTTACCTGATAACTTGGGGATTTTTGAATTCTACTTTATGTATCACTCCAGGTCGGGCATCCCTGTAAATAGTTGTATATAATATAATTTTTGTATGAATGCATTTGACACTTGGTGTCAAAAGTCCGACTTTGCCTAAGCTACCGGTGTTCCCCATGCCTGGGCCTAGTTTCAGTCCCATGCTTCAGGGGTAAAAGAGACACACGGCAATTGTATGGCAAACATGACGTATTCCCTTCGCCGTAACTAGCAAACTCCGCCTGTCTGAAACTAAAGCATCTTTAAATGGAAGATACTACTCTATTTTTCCTCGACAATCAAACCCGGGAATCGAAAACTCCCCATGAGCCTTCCAAGAGACACATTTATTACTTGTAAACTAATAAATAATGATAATGTATTAGAAAAACAGTAATACATATATTTGTGTAGTAATTAAGAAATAAACGTATTTGTATTTTCTACTAGCAATTTTTATAGTTACAATTTAATTATCATAGTATAATATTATAATTTATTTATATAATTTATTTTAGTAGTCAAATATGTCCAATGTAAACACACTATGTGATCAAAAGAATCCGCAAACGTCCAAAATAGTGTTATGGTGTGGTCTTCTATTTCATGGAGGGGACTTGCACATGTCGGGGATGGCGATTACATCTTTCAAGTCAATCGAGCACCCGTTCATACTGCACAGCCTGTGGCGGACGACAATAACATCCCTGTAATGAACTGGCCTGCACAGAGTCCTGACTTGAATCTTATCGAACACCTTTGGGGTGTTTTGGAACGCCAACGTTGTGCCAAGATTTACCGACCTACATCGATACTTCTCCCTAATGCAGCACTCGGTGAAGAATGAGCTGCCATTCCCCAAGAAACCTCCCAGCACCTGACTGAAAGTATGCCTAAGAAAGTGGAAGCTGTCATCAAGGCAAAGGATGGGCCAACATACTCTTGAATCCAGCATTGCCGTTGGAGGGCGCCACGAACTGGTAAGTCAATTTCAGCGACGTGTCCGGATACTTTTGATCACAAGTGTATGTGTGTAGTAAGTTGCTACAAAACGTTTGCCCCTCCGAAGGGATTGTTATTAAAATATCGAGAGAGCAAATCTACGCAGCAGAGAATGAAAATAAAGTGGGTTCGCGATCTCAACATGTGAGCTACCTGGGTTACACCCAAGGATTTGTAGACGGAATGAAGAAATGACAGAAATGCCTTGTGGTTTTAGTCTGCGCACGCCAATGCTCGGCATCTGCAGCCTTCTGCGCGAGTCCAGTTGCGCTGCGTCCGCAGCAGAGCCACGCTGCGCGGCGCAGTAGCCGCGACGGCGTGACCGGCGCCGTCATGCCTCGACGGCCCTCTTGCTCAATTAGGGAATTAGCACATATTTTAAGGCGGCTGACAACGTGAATTAAGTGAATGTTTGCGTCCTTGGCGGCGCAGCGTGGCGCTCTCGGCACCTTCGCCAGCTGCCCGGGCGGACAACGGCAGTGTGACCGCAAGAGCCCCCGATATGTGGAGCACCCGCCAGCACTATTGTGTACGCAACAGAGCTGCTGTTGAGAGTGCGGTGGTTGTTTGAGTTGCCATAGAGGCTGTCTTAGAGACTACGGTGGCTACCTGTAGGATAACCATTATTTCGAGCATAACGATCACTTCCACCAACCTTATATCTCCTGCGGAGATCACAAATGCCATTATCATACAGTTTTCATCATTACTATCATCGTTATGACTACCATAATGATAATTTTCTCATAAAATCTTTAATAAATATAGGACGGTGGTGTTGAAGCTTGAGGAAGGTGCTCTCAAGTAAAAGTGTTAGTTGTAATGAGGTCACTCAGACTAAGTAACCTTCATTTAAAACCATGTTTGTACTCTAAAACACGCACATGTAAAGACACTTGGCTAAACCGTTTGAAAGTTATTAAGAAACGATTATGAGTTCAAAATTTCCGACGGATGGAGTATTATTTCTGAGATGAATGTAATGTGGATACGTAATAGCGAAAAGAGAAAAACTAAACTTATTTAATTGAAACGATCAGTGGCAAAGAACATATATTGCAGAAAATCTTTAGAAGAACATTTGCTATCAAAGTGGCGAATATATGTACGTATTGCTCAGAATTAAATGAGAAGTTTATCGACTTGATACAAACATTTTGTTTTATTTTGAACTAAGTATTTTATTTTTTCCAAGCGAGAACTCGGTGGCGAGAGTCAAGTAGAAGATTATTCCCACACAATCACCATCTCTAATCGTGCCCACCTGGCGAGCGTGCCCGCGGCGGCCGACGTCACGGGCCGCTAGCCTTCCACCCGGCGTCCGCCGCCCCGCCCCCAATACCCAGCAGCCCAAATGAACGAATCCGTTTCATTACGGGAACCATATGAATGGGCATTAGAGATGCAAAGCGCGTAGCCGAGCCTCAGCATCAGAGCGAAAGGGTCGGTAACAAGACCACGCGCGCCGTAAGAACAAGGAAGAGACGATTTTAATGGCGAATTGTAAGTGGGTTCGTGAAATATTACGATTGCTGGGCAAACGCGTAAATGCTCGGCTACCAGAGAGAAGGCATAATGACAGGCCATCGACGTCCGAGAACAACACTATCGCTAGTAATACAAATAGGAAACAAACACCGGGCAATCTCTGTTGTAATCTGCGATTCATTACTCGAAGTAATGAGCAGCGGGCACAATGGAGACCGTAGATCTCACTCAGGGCTGGACGAATCAGCTCATTGGTATGTAAGGGGTTTCATAAGTTGTTGAACTTGTGTTTTGTTTTTAGCAGATTTTATATTTTTAACAATGAACTTCCACAACATGTTACACTCACTTTTCAGAACTTTTCTGATTTGCCAATAAAGGGTAATATACATTTTTTCTGCATAATTTACAATTTGTTCCTATCGGAACAATAAGCAAATGGTGTCAACAGATACATTTCCGGCGTGAACGTTTTATGACATTGAAAAATTGCATTTATAAAATCGGTGGGCAGATCTAAAATACTCTCTCTCCTCAGTCTATACACATGCTCACTGTTATCTAGAAGGCTTGTTGAGGGGTGATTTGGGTGGTTGTACAATCTTCTCTGGTATGCTATGCTCTTCGTGGCGATTACTTCCTCCAGCGGGACGATGTGGAGATCTCTGTATATCGTCTTGTTTGTCACGTACCATGGTGCGTTGCATAGTTTTCTTAGTGTTTTAGCTTCGAATCTTTTTAGAATTTCTAGATTCGATGTACTGGAAGAGCCCCACAATTAAATACCGTAGGTCCATGTTGGGTTAATTATAGTTTTATAAATCAGTATTTTGTTATGCAAGGACAGCTTTGACAGTCTGTTTATTAGCCATGACAATTTGAGGACATTAAGCTGCGCTTCTTTTCTCTTAGTTTTTATGAGGGTACGGGGGTGAGGGGTGAGGGTATGAGGGTGAGGGGACGAGGGTTGATGAGTGAATATACATAAAATATAATATTTTTTAAAATATTTATTTCGTTCTTGTTTCATTAAATAACTAACATTTCGACTTTTTTATGTGACACTAAAATACTTTTTATTCATTTACCCCTCAAGTCAGGTTTTATCAAAAGAACATGAAAAATATTCACACATGTTTTTTGAAAGAAAACATTTCATCACGATTTCTTCAAGTCAACCAATGTCGGTTCAACTTGATTGTTCATTTTAAATAATTATTAATTTTAAAAATCAACTGAAGACCACCCAAGAACGATTTTGGGTTGCACAAGAGGTATTAAAAACAGCATCAAAACACACAAATCGCACGTAGCAGGCAGCGTCTTGCAATTTAATGACGTAAAATGGAGCCATCAGCGGGGCGGGTCATCCCGAAGGAAATTGAGTGACGGGCGATGCTTGCAGCGGCACGGCGGGAACAACTCTCCCCCCGCGCGCTAAAGCGACACCTGCGCTAATTAAACGCCCTAATGGGAGCGGGCCAGCCCGCGCCTCCGCCCTCGGACGCTAATTACGAGGTTGCACGCGGGCGGCGCGCGTGATTGGAAGCCTCCCGTCGATTGGACGCCGCCGCCAATCACCGACGCCTCCAGCGACGCCCAGCCGCGCCGCGCCCGCGACAGTTGGCATCGCTTCTCTTGCACCCTCTCGCCATCGACCCTGATACCGCGTAGATAACTAACATCTTCGCCTTCGTCACCGACTACATTACCATCACTCGTGTACAACTCCGTAAACATTAAACCATTACCGCTATCAATTCCAGCACTATCACTATTGCTATCAGCACTACCACTGCCACTGCCACTACAACTAACACTATCACTATCACTATCACTATCACTATCACTACCACTACCACTACTTCTACTACTACTACTACTACTACTACTACTACTACTACTACTACTACTACTACTACCACGACTACGACTACTACGACTACTACTACTACTGCTACTACTACTACTACTGTTACTACTACTACAACTACTACTGCTACTCCTCCTCCTCCTCCTCCTACTACTACTACTACTACCACCACTACCATCATTATCACCGTCTCAACAACCATGTCATAATCATGTCTCCATCCCTTTCTCTTTCTTTCTCTTCCTTTTTTTCACTCTCATTGTCCCCATCCTTCTCTTCATCCTTTATCCAGTTACTTCATTATTACATCCCACTCCAAACTTAATTGCAAGTTATTTAACATTTCTTTCACACGCTCTTTTTCTTATCAGTGCTGAAATTACGAAACCTATTCCCTTTGCTTCAGCGGGATATTCCGTAATTATCTTCTTTAGGCCTACCATAAGAAGTCAACCTCTGCTGTCTGTTGATCCTCACCGTATTCATTGCTTGCGTACCAGCACCTTCATCTCTTCTGCAACTTTTTATTTTTATTTTGCCGCCAGTCTGGTCCGTCTGGATCTCCCGTACACGGTGCCCAACAGTTGATTGACCAGTGGGCCAAGGATTAAGACGTCAGGATTGCCACGTCGGTATTACCATTCTGGTTTCAGCTCTCGGACGTAAATCGACCGTCTCTTGGGTGGTTTTGTAAATCTGTTTTTAGTTAGTGAGGTGCCATAGGGAAAGAGAAAAACTTTCGAGCCCGACCAGGTTATCATGATCACAATTATTCTCACATAGAGAATAGATTATTAAGGAATGCGTATCGATATATTATGGCAAAAAGCACAATATACTCTTCGAAGTCTGACAATAGGTTTCATAGTACACGCAATTGTTTTTAATGTTCCCCGTTATTTTCTGGTATACGTACGTATAGCACATACGTATAGTATAAGAGAAACTTATGGAATACTGCTTATGGAAAATCAATTTCGAGATTTTAGAAGAAATACACAATTTGAGGTTCTGAATAACAAAACATTTTTCAAAATTTCTGTCTGTCTATGCTTCCGTCCGTGGGGCTCTCCATCTGTCCGTCTTTGAATAACACTTTGGAATAAACCATTCGTACCGTTTTTTAAAATGAATATTCCCCTATCGGTCGGGTTCGACTCAATGACCTGCGATTTTGAAAATAATTCTTAAAATATTAGGGAAATGTAAACTTCATATGAAGCCCCTGGACCTGTTTCAAAATGTTCTAAAAAACGTCTCCAACGTTAACACTGATTTCTTAAAATTGCAAAAGTTTTCAATTTTTAAACCTCCAAGTTCATTATTGAAAGAAGAAAATTTGTAATCAAATAAAATGAATTCTCAAAAAGTTACTTTATTAATGTCAAGTACATTTTTTGAAACTATCAATAGATCTCTGAAAATTTACATTGAAATGTAGACAATTGTAGAAAGATTTTCTCAAAAGCCTTCAAATTCTTTCTTTCAACGTTTTGTACGGATAGAGCTAAATAAACCAAATTACACTACACCGACGCCATTTTGTTATAATATTTTGATTTTTCAAAAAATAAACAAATGTATTTTAATGTATCTCACGCTATTAATATTTACATTGCAATTTTTTTATTTATGTATTTGTGAGCAATGATTTAAGCGATATGTTACGACGGTTCATTAAAACGTCAAAGATTTCTGTGAAAATAAGCGTAAAATAAAGTTTTTTAAGAAAAGCTCAAATGACATATTCTCTCTATTCATTTCATATTTAATATGAACAACAATAACATCTCTGTCTTAGACTAGCCTGTACAGATTAAATTGAATCCTATCGAACACTTTTGGGATGTTTTGGAACGCCGACTTCGTGCCAGACCTCGATACCTCTCTTCAGTGCAGCACTCCGTGCAGCATGGGATGCCATTCCCCAAAATACCTTCCAGCACCTGATTGAAAGTATGCCTGATTGAAGCTATCATCAAAGCTAAGGATGGGCCAACGCCCTATTGAATTCCAGCTTTACCGATATAGGGCGCCATGAACGGGTAAGTAATTTCAGCCACATGTCCGAATACTTTTGATCACATTGTAAATTCAATGCTACAAAGCCCTAAAAGCTGCGAATGCATAAAAGTTCAGCCCCGGTTATAACAATTTTATAAAATCGATAATATGTTACTTAAACGCAACATTACAAATAGTATGGCCCACTAATTCGGTTTCTTGAGGCAGTGGCGTGGTGCAGGTGAACGTGGACACTAAGGTTGTGGGATCGACACCTGCACAAGGCATGGACGTTTTATGATATTCCCTAGCGTGGTAGCATTCCGAGTCCTTCGTGCATTACATCCATACCCTAATGGATCCAAAATTTCTTGGCCTGACAGTTATGTGTATTATACTTTGTAATTGAGAAACTGGATTCCTTCACTCAGAACTGTAGTTCAACGCACTGAGATTGCCAAGGGATACTATGTATTTTGAAAAGATGTATATGTCTTCTAGTTCGATATAAATTTATACAATGTTCGGGAGCGCGAAGGTGCTTTTCATCGGGATGTCGTGAGAGTTGAATACCATTTCCTTAGGCCCTTTACTGAGGTACTTTACAGACACTGCGAGAACCCTGGTAGATCTTTTACGCTCCGATAGTTAGCAGCCGCGAAGAGGATGGGGCAAAACCGAAAAGCTGGCTGGACACGAGGGTGTAGAAAACTACGAGAAAGTCTGTACCATTCCCTAGCACCACTAGTTAACATACTATTTTTTTAATGTCTTCAAGCATTTTACGAGTGCCTATGTTGTACTTGAATTTCATGTTTAATTCCATATTTGAATTCTTGATTTTACTTGTCTCTTCCAGTAACATTTCTCTGAATAGAAATGAGAATCGTCAGTCTGAACATATTTTGTCTTGAATGTCAAGATCGGCAAAGATGTTATGCTAAACGGTTCCTAGCCGAAGACTGGCAACCGGAACATTGCTTTATGTCATCATCATAATCATAAGGTCTCCGTTGAAAAAAAAATTGTGACGCTGGATAGAGCCGTGCTCAATGCAGAGTTCTAAAAAGAATTCAGGCATGCCAGTCTTATTCTCTACGAACTGCTATCCAAATACGAAGTTTAAATATATATATATATATATATATATATATATATATATATATATATATATATATATATAAATAATTACGATCAAAGCAGTGATAAAAATTAAGAAATATATAATACCTCCTTAATTTTTCTTTCATATTGTTATTATATTTCAGGTCTAAATTAGTGATATTGAAATTTATGTTAAGAAATTCACTTCATAAATACTAAAAAGTCATAATTTGTATTTTCTTTTACCTAAATATATAAAGACAAACAGGCAATTTTTGTTTACGGCCTTTGTTTCAAAAAGTAAGAACACTAATATTAATTACTTTAACATAAAACTAGAAAAAACTGAATTGATAAATACGTCGGATAATTGTCAACTCTATGTACTTTCATTCAATTTTATCGTTATGACTATCCCACTTCTTTGTGAGCGAACAAAAAATACACACTTCAAAGTAGAAAGGCGAGGTCATTCAGGTCACATCCTTTCACCTTCTGCCTTCATTTTTTTAAATGCTGACTTGATTGTTTCATTTCCTCTTCACTTCTCTGCAGGATCATCTGACCCGTTTCGATAATCTCTGCTCGAGCTCAGGTGAACTTTCACATCCACCAGCGCACGCTGCGCGCGGCAAGGGGTCCACAGCTGGCCGCCTCAGTTACAGCGCCACCAGCAGCACCAGCGGAGCGGTCTGGAGGGAGCCGGTTCGTGGGGTCACGGACGCAAGTCGGACAGAAAAAGATAGACGAGACCGCTTGAGCATATTCGTCGGCGAGGATCTCATCAAAGCCGCAAAATACCCCAATCTTTTGTGTCTCCTCCTGGCTCATCTCCAATAGTTCTTTAACAACACTTGTTCGTCCCATTAGTTCATGTGACTCAAGTTAGGAAGATAAGCAGTGAAATATCTCGCGTGCAACTTTAACGTACTCAACAAATATTATCACAACATCATTTCTACAAGTTTGCATTCGTAACTTACAGTAAGCAACCAATATAATGATGAATGCAGATTTTATTTATCGTGTTTTTGACGAGACATCTGGTTCAAAGAATTTAGAGAAAACGTGTGTATGTACTACTCTCCGCTATCCATTTAATCTCACAAGAGAGACGTGGAATAACTTGAAAGGAACAGCATCTTACATTTTTTACTTTCTCGCGTTACGAATACTTTGTAAGAAGAGAAAGTTTTGTAATCGTGCCCTAGAAAACGGCAATTTTTTTCTTTACGCGCCCAATGATTTAATGCGGGATAGACTATGGTACAAAAATTATTTTAATTCTTTTCTATAGTGAAATGTAATAATTAAAAGATAGTGAAGTGCAATAATATATTGTCCTAGACGGAAATGGATCCCGTTGAATAGAATGAGAATTTGAACTAATAAGCTAATAAATATAAATAATAAATGTGGTTTAAACTATGGGAGATGGAATCTCTCTCTCTCTCTCTCTCTCTCTCTGTATATATATATATATATATATATATATATATATATATATATATATATATATATATATATATATATATATATATTGAAATGTTACTGTGTGATCTGAAGAAAAATACGCACCTTAACAAATTCAGAAATTTTATGAGTATTATAGCTTTGCTTAAATATTTCAGTAACATCATATTGTTGAACATTACTTAAGGTGTTTTGTGTCGACCTCTCGCCACTTCGCACGGGAGTCACGAACGAACATCCAGTAAGAAATTGTCCATTGCTTCACGCAGACATGTCGAGATGTTTGCGCGAAACAGGGAAGATGAGTTCAGCGGGGCGGGCGGGCGGCGGCGTCCAATTCGGGAGCGGTGAGCAACGGCGAGGGCGTGGTCGAAGTGTGTGTCGGCAGCGGTGTCGAGAACGATGTCGAGGGATGAAGGAGAGCCGCACACGCATCCGGGTCGGAGGTGGTGTTAGATGTTGCATTTAGAGCCATGTTTGGGGGCGGAGTCGAAATCTGCGCTCGGAGTAATGTCTGAGGCGGGATAGGCCAAAGAACTTGTAGGTGTGTAACTTGGAGCGAAAGGATGTGCGGGGCTTCGACAAACAATTTCTCTTTGGAAGTACAATGAACTGAGCGTCGATTTGTCTATGAGTAAAAATGTACGGTTCAGGTTTTCGATATTTTAAACAGAAACACAAACTACGTAAAATAATAAATGCAAATTGGTGCCAGTTTAATAGAATACCTAGTTTCACTAGGCATGTTTCAACATTCGAAGTATTTTATTCGCACAATGTTTTGACTTAAAAAATATTTTACATTTTAAATATCAATCACAAACACGCATGTGCTCAGCATCTATGTTCGTTAATTGTCAAAATCTCAAAGACCTCAGTGGACCAACAAATAAAATTTATCAGTTCATTACATCTTAATACTTGATGAGAACAATAAAAGTTCTAGGTTAAAAGTATCTTGTGAATTATATTTTCCATATAAATTCAAGCTAACTTCTTTGGCTGAGTAGAATTACAGATTTGAACAGCAATGGTCAGAGTTTGTAAATGTAAATAAAATAATTAGTACTTGATTTCAAAATTCATTTACTGAGTGTTAGAAGTAATACAGTTACAATACTAGTATAATCACATATGTGCGATATAACGTAGTGCACACATTTATAAATAATTATTGTTATAACACTTATCATCAGCAATCAGCTATGCTCTTCGCAGTGGCCTGGAATTCACTCTGATTAGTCGGTGAGTGATGATGATGATGATGATGATGATGATGATGATGATCACCGACTGTGCGTAACAACCAAGAATATTTTCACTACAATTCTAACAATATTTTTTTGCAAAAATGTAGTACTGAATTATTATAGCTTTGTTGTACTTTTCAGAAACCTCATAATTGGGCAGTAAGAAGAAAATCTGTTCAATAAATTTGGTGGGCCGATAATTTTCTTACTTTCTCGTATCCGTACGTATAAATGGAATAATATACGATGTTTACGGAAAATCGGTACCGAGATTTTAATACCCCCAATGATACAGAAAAAGCATTGTTCTTTTGATGACCGACTGTTCATCTGACCGTCTGACGAATTCCTCGTCTGTCTGTCCGACCTTGCATCCGTTAGGCCATGAAAAACAGTGGCGTCTAAACCATTCATAGTATATTTTCCAAAATGAATAATTACCTATAGATCTGGACCGGCACGAGACCTTGCGGATTTCAACTCAATTCTTTCAATTTGGGGGGAACTTCATATGTTTCCGAGTGGAGACTGTTATTGGGGGGGGGGGGGATTCTGAAACGTGGAGGCGAAACGTTTTGGCCTACAAGTCCCGCAAACCGCAATGCTGGCGGGCCCAGGTAAATCAGGGCATACTTTAAGGTGATTTTTTTATTATTTAAGGTACTACCACATGAGAAACCCATCGACGATGAGGAAGACGTAGACATACATGGGGAGAGGGAGTGGAAGAGGCAATGGTAAAAAGAGGATCGAGTAATGGAGACTACACCGTCAGAGAAATGTAGAGGCTGGGATGCGAGAGGCACCCTAGGGTGTAATATAACTCGCTTTACTACTAGGTACTAACACTACGTGTATTTGCTTTACAGATTCATAAAGGGGGCCCGGATAAAAGCTTTGCGGGCGGGTCCGCACTTACGTCGTGATGCTACTGGGGGATCTGTTGTGAGGTTTGTTTGTTTATTTATTTATTTATTTATTTATTTATTTATTTATTTATTTATTTATTTATTTATTTATTTATTTATTTATTCTGTACATCACGTGATTTTTTATTTTATTCATCCATGGGCCATGCATCTCCCACGGCCGCTGAGCTGGCGCCACGCAGGGGGATAATCGTCTCGTGAAGCGCGGCGGCGCGGGGCCGGCGGAGGCGGGGGCGGCCGTGACGCGAGCCGCGCATCCGTCACGCGCACGCGGTCCCGCCGCACGCGGGTAGCGGCCCGGCACGGTTAACCCCGCGTGGAGATGGGGTTAGCAGTCTTCCGAGCGGTGATGCTCCCATGTCGAATTTGCTTGCGGAGGACGTTTGTCACGTTGCGATTCCGAATTGTGTTGGCGTTTAGTAGAGCGCATGGGCTCTTCGAAACTTACGTTTAGTCACCCTCGAAACGGGCATGAAAGTGGGGTGTTACGGTGTTTGAAACTACAAGAGTTCCCAATGGTGCCATATACAGTTTGAACTCTCATATTCATAATCGCAGACAGTTTCAATATCTTACGTTCTCCATCCCAGCACTTTCACCCATTCATTTTTGACTATTTATTCCTTTATATATTACTTGGAACATGTGATTATTTGCTTATTATCGATATGTTCTGTACATCACGTGATTTTTATTGTTATTAATTCATCATTCATTACGAACGTCTGTTGTCAATTAAGTGAAAAAATTTAACAGAAAGGCGAGACTCAATATATTGTGCTAGTCGGATTCATCAGATTCATAATCAATCAATGATGATCCAGTTTATCAACTACATCCTTTTTATCTTACTATTTATGAACCTACTGCCATCAAAATTTCCCCGCCGGTCCGGATCGCCGAGATCGTTAAGGATCAAGTAGTGCCGAATCAAAGGATCGCGGGTTCAAACCCCGCCTCGGCCTTTAGCTTTACCGTTTTTCTTCGCCAGCGTTTAACCGTTTTCCTGGCCATGACATTTTCTTGTTAATGATTTGATATATTATAATATAAACCCCTCTTCTTCCTCTTTAGAGATAGTGTAACCCTTCTGAATAACAATTTCTCTTAACGGCCGGTTGTAATAGATTTTAATGTCGTTATAATCAAAGAATTTACTCCCACTTCGACGATATTTTGCAGTTGCCATAATTTATATTCAAATCTTTAAATATTTTAACCAGATGAATATGGATTAATACTATTGGAAACAGATCGTTGTGATCGACTTCAAACACTTTTCAAAAAATAATTTTTCATAAACATATTTTCTTTCCTCTTAGGGTTAGATGTTCGAGTATTTCACATTTGATGAATTCTGTGTTAGATTTCGTTGACCTTTATACTGGTGGAATAAAAAAATTAAAATCGTGTCTAAATTTCATTTAGAAGTCTGTCCTCGTTACTGAATGCATTGATAATACTGAATGTCTATTTACGTATTCGTTATGAATCTGCAAAAATGACAATAGAGTATTGACATGCAGTTAATTTTCAGTCTCTATTTTAATACAGCATTAAACTAAAACCAGTACGATAATTTATTCCACTTAAAAAATGTAATGTGCAACATTGAAATAATATCTGATTCTAAATATTATTTTTATGTTTCGAAATATCTAAGTTCCGTTCGAAATATCTACATTTCGATTACCTACCATGTCGTGACTTCCCAACACGTCGCCACTCACTCTTAGAAAGCATCGCCCAACGCGATAAATCGACATTTGCGCGGGATGGGGGGTATCATCGTGTAGCGTTACAAGATACACCGAAGAAAGTTTTAACAAATGGCTTCATTATGCAACATTTGGCAGCACTGCGGTGGGGCGCACGCACGGACGCCCGTCGGGGGAACCCCCTGGTGAACAATGTCGGAGCGCAAGGCGACAGCCACTTTATCAAGGAGCACTCGGCCACAAGAAACACTCCAAGTGAGAAAGCTGGGTCGGACCGTGAGGGATTCCGGCAGTTAGCGGTTCTAGTAAGGCTTAATAAAAACACGAGAAGGTCTCTACTTTCACGTGTTCATCTGCTCGCCCACAGGTGTGCGTTTTTCCTTGGGCACGGAAACCTCGCAATTGCGCACAGACCGTGTGAATGTCTTAGATGATTCACGTGACTGACAAACAGACTGCAGGAACGGATGAAGGCAGACTATCTGACGGAAACATTCACTTCAAACTCAAGGTAAAATTTGTTTCTGAAAAATACGCTTGCTATTACAGGAAAAAGTATTACATCATGCAGAAAAGAACGCCAAGGAGAAAGTGAAAGGAGCGGCGAATAATAAATTAATGTGTCATCCACAAACAAAATTTGAGAGCTTGTATATACATAATACGTGTAATATTTGTTAAGCTGACACATATCTGATGGGAAATTTTAGCTCAACATTTAAATTTCATGGTATATTCAAACGAAAAGAGAAATATTACTTGTGTAATTCTTTTAATTCTTGTAATGTTTCCTCTTTTTTAAAAGCAAGGTAATCTTTATTCCTGGTACTTGTGGTAATGTATACACTGCTCACAATAAGATATAGTTTGCATTTAATTATGTTTTTCCTGATCGCACAATGATAATTCCAGACGGTCTGGTTTTTGTAGTTGACAAACGTATGTAGATATCGGAATTGTGTCTCCACGCTATGCTTGTGCTTATTGGCCAAGTAATTATTTACTGGTAGTTAGAGGTCTTTCGCTAGGAAACGGGTCCAGACAGAAAGACGCATGCAGACTGGGGCCAGCGTCGGGATAGTATCAGCACAATTTGTTGGGTGTCTTGAAGCACGAAGGCAGCCACCCAGACTAAGATGTTGCTAGCGTATCTGTAATGCCAAGACAAGACGACTGGTTCATGAGGAAACACGGTATTTACACCTTAGTTTCTGCACGTACCCCACTAACACTACGCTGCGGCTTCTTGTCTAGATTTTCTGGCTTTATGTTGAGAATGATTTTTCTTTTTGCAATCTCGAACTCACACCGTTATTTCTTTCATTATCACTACGCCTTGTGGTTTTTGATTATGTTTTTCTGAAATATTTGTATTGTAATTAAAAATGCATCTATGTTCTTGTTCAATATGTATAACGTTTGTTCTATAAATGAAACTTAAAAACATTTTAGTGTTGTCACAGAATTAGAGAATTCATGTTAAATGAAAATGTGTGAAACCTACTGTTAAAGGGACTCGATAAACAATGCTCATGTACATAAAGCATTACGTCATTACACACAATATTTCCTTGACTTTACCCATTAAGTTGATTATCTTTATTTTCCGGAAATTAGTGATTATGGCATTGTAAACACGAGTAATGAATCCCATTAATTCAAGTCATTCATTCAATTAACTACGTTCCGGTCGCTCAAACCATACAGGAACACATGAAAAATGCGTACGTGTTAACGTAAGTTATAACTAGCGCCAGGTGTTCTTGTAATTACTTGCGGTCGGGAATCACCTCTAAATCAAATTTGCTGTTCCGCATATGGATTATGAGTCTTGGTATTCCACTCTCATTCTCCTCTAAGTACCTGCGCGTATTTTAATAAGCGACATGCCACGTCGTTTTTTCGTTCTTTGCCATCTGCGCTCGCGGTGCCTCTTCAAGGCTCGCCAAATAAAGACGCGTTCCATGTCGTTATTTCTGCCGCCGCAAGTCGCGCGCTGCCTTAAAAACAGAGCTTCAATTTGTAGCCGACCTGACAATTACCTACCCCGGGGCGCGCCGGCCGCCGCGGCCGCAGAGGAAGCGACTCCTGTGATTTATGAACGCACCCTCCCTTATACCACGTGCTGCGTCTGCGGTTTAGTTCAGTTTTTCGCCCTTCTAGAGTCGTCCACCCAAGGATCGCTGATGTCTCCGAAAGTAGAATAGATGCCGTTAGGTTGTCGAGTTATTAAAGTTGAATAAGAAAAAATAAAAATGATTGGAGAAAAATGAACATTTTGTGGTATTATATTATTGGGTAAAAACTCAAAGCGTCAGAGGTGCTAATGTTCTAGTATATAAGCATTTTACGCTGTGTTAAATGTCACGATTTTCCAAATCACTTCCATCTCTCGAGATAAAAGAGGAAGATTGAGACTTAGGAACTACATATTTTGACTGTACAAGTCATATTTTGTGCGCATAATTATTAACAATGTCAGATTCTCAAGAGTTTTCTTTCAGTGTAGTTCAGGATATTGCCTAGTGTTGAGAATAAAATAAATATGATCTCATACATACACATGTTTTGCCCTTATTTTAGAATAATGTATTAGACAGTATGATTTACATGACGTGATGAGATATTACATCTGAAGACACGTTCTTGATTGAAGTCTGGCAATAATGGGGTCTTGAATTGCTTATGAGTATTTCCGATGGAGACAACGAGACAATGCCATTAAAAGCCGAACCTGAAGGATAAGATCAAGTCGGTTTACCAGAAGGTTCAGTTCTTTGAGAGTGGTCAAGAAAATGCAAAATAAAACGTACAAAGAGCAAACGCTGAATGGTATGCAACAAAGCAGGATGAGATAAAATGCTACTACAATAATAGTAGGGAATAAATTTCTGAGGTTAGAAACCACTGGAGAAAAGAATATATATAAAATAATAAAAGAAAAAGCGAGAAAAAGTAACAATATTAAGCCATTTTTAGAGCACGACGTGGATCCAAAAGTACAATAGTAAATTCCTCCAAAGCAACATTAAATAAGGAAGATAATGAAAGTTGAAGAAAACAATTTCAATGTACAATCTTACAGAAAATAATGCTCACAGCAAAAGAATGGAAAACACATTCCAAAACAGGTATGCCCAGATATATACCCCAAAGTAAGAAGAGACTGCGGCAGATTGCGGAAAATATGAAATTCTTAGAAGCCAGGTTATAGACCTAACATTAAATTGGAGGAGAAGAAGAAAAATATTTAAAAGTTTGAAAATTCACATATATTATTGTAAAATATACACATGGCCTTTATTTTATCTCGCAACCCGTATCTGGGAACTCCTGCTCTTGCGGCAATTCGGCCACAAGGTGAATTACCTTTGGCATCCCTTTCACTTTTAGCAACTGTCCGGTAGTCGTTTGACCTCATGCAGGTATCAGGGTGGGTCAATGCGGCTATCTGAGTTAGAAGAAGGTGAAAGCACTTTATCTGCCCGTGGGCAGTCATTCTTTCTGGTTTCATTCATCTTCGTATGAACTCGCGTTTAGGAAACAATAGTATTTTTGAAAATATTATTTTGTATTAAATATTGTTAACAATTATTTATTTATAATTAGTTTACTATTTATTCATATTTTGCAAATAATTTGATTAATTCCAATAATCTTTTCTTATTTGTTTAATTTTTAAGTTTCAGGCCGCCTTCGAGCAATAGGTGCACTGGAATTGAGTAAACCGAATTATTATTATTATTATTATTATTATTATTATTATTATTATTATTATTATTATTATTATTAAAATACTTAAGATCTCGTCTGTGATGTTTCACAAGGTGTCTTTTTGATTTCTCTGAGATTTGGCTGCCATTAAATAATTATTTCTACGCCTCTATAAATTGACAAATCAGTCAATAATTACCTCCAATACTTATCATTTCAAAAATGAGTTCGATTTCTAAAGGATAGTGGATGGAAACAGACGTTTTGTTAACCCACTCATGACCAATCTAAGTCCATCCCAACCCACCCCACCTCACTTCACCCTACCCTCTTCGCACAATCCGAAAGAATTCCGGCCTGTGAGCCGCGTACCTGACTGTCATGAGTCTTAAATAAAACAACTCTTAAATGAAAGACACATATATGCAGACACACACATCACACATATGGAATACGTAATAATAAATAAACAAATGTACGTAAAAATCGATTTAAAAGCAAGAAATCCACCAGTACGGAACTCCATACTCAACAAATCTCATATATGCAATGTTTCAAATTCCCCTTAACCTACCACCGTCCTCACATGGGGGGAGGGGGGCGGAAAGTGCGCGGGGCAGCGTGGAGCGGCGTGTGGCCACATGTGTGCGGTGCCCGTTGCTTCGGACAATGGCGCTCTTGTTAACAACATTTATCAACGGCCGCCTCCACCTCCGCCTCCGCCTCCGCGCCGCGGGCTGCCTCCGCGCGATGAGATTTACGATGCGGCCGCGAGCGCGTTCGTAACGAGCGCAGCGCAGCGCGGCGGCGGGCACCGCTTCATATCGCGCGCGCTGTCGCTCTGCGCTGTTGCTTGCGGCGCGGGAACACCGGTCCAGGGCGACACGCGCGCTGCAACAGGCGCTACGTTATGCGGACGTAACGAGTTAATAGATTCACGACTTTCTCGCATACGTATTACTATATGCTGCGTACGGCGATCTCTATACTATGGTATAGAGAAAGTATTGGAATGCTGCTGCGGAAAACAACGATTTTTGAACAGAAAAACTCTGATACTTGATGATTGATTGTCAGTTATTCAACTGCTATGGCTATTAATCTCTTAATTGCAGTGCATGTGTTTCTCTCTTGTGAGATAGCAGTGGTCTTCCTCGTTGAATGGTGAGATCCGGCGCCGACCTACCGTCTGCTAGCGGAGATTTCTCCAACCAGGTATCTCCCATCTGCGGGGCACCACCACAGCCGGCGAAGTTTGGTTATAATGGGCTACGACAGCAGAAGACTTACTGGAGTGCGTTTGTTAAGAGCACATTGATTGCAGCGCCTCTCCTGGGCTCGTGGCCGTATGGATTGGAACCTAGTCGAGGGAAACTCGTGACTTGGTCAGATGAGTCCCAATTTAAGTTGGTAAGAGCTGATGGTGGGGTTCGAGTGTGGACCCCAAGAAGCAATGGACCGAAGTTGTTCACAAAGCAATATGCTAACCGGCAGTGTTTCCATAATGGTGTCGACTGTTTCTACGTGGAATGGAATCTGGTTCAATTAACTTTAGAATATAGGTGTTGTGGTGCGTTAAATACGACTACCCGACTACCGAGTCGTTTTTGTGGCTTCCATTCAGCAGACAACTGATGATGATGGCTAAGCCATCGAAAGCTGCTCTTGCAATAAATACTACTGTTGGCAATGGCAACGTTTATAATTATTTCATGGTTCAATTAAACCTATCGTTGATTGGAATTGGTTGTTTACATACTTGGAGACCTTTTGGTGGCTTTATGGACTTCATGTTCCCGAACAAAGATGGATTTTTTTATAAATGACAATGCGCCGTGACACCGGGTCACAATTATTCGCGATTGGTTTGAACACCATTCTGGACAATTCGAGTAAATAATTTGCCCACTCAGATCGACAAATTGAATCCCATCGAAAATTTATAGGACATAATAGAGATGTTAGTTCGTGCACAATACCCTCACGATCATCACATTAGCGATTATGAACGGCTACAGAGGAGGCATGGCTCAATATTTCTGCAGAAGACTTCCAAGTCCATAGACTTGTTGAGCCTATGCGACGTCGAGTTGCTATATTTCACCGGACAAATGGATGTCCTAGACGACATTAGGAGGTATCTCATGAATTTTTCTCTACTCGATGTGTAATCTCTGGTTGGAGAAGTTTCTATTGTACTTGGAAAAAGTGACATTGGTTTAAACATTTTAATTTGAGAGCTTTCTTGTGAATTTAATTGGACTCTATACGTTTTAATAAGGACCTGTTCTTGACACGAAAATTATAGTAATATGTTATTCTGGCCATAATTGGTAAATATATTGGTGAAAAGCGTCTTTTGACGTATGGATGAAGTTAGACGTTCATGAGGTTAAGATTGATCCATTGGGTGAGTAGGTTAGAAGTGTTCTTCGAAGAAACAGCACGGGTCTGAGGAATGGTTTTTGGGGGGCTTTCTTGTAAAGATGGACTTTTGAAATTTTGTAGTATGATCGTTCTTTTGTTGGTGACGCGATAACTCCAATAGATGATACGCGGACTGAATTAATGGATTCATGATAATCCCTCTTGATTGCTTGAGTAAAAGAGAGATAAATATTTGTGCATCGGTTAGGGAATCTGATACTTTGACACAAAGTTCCCGAATATATTTTGAAGAAGATAATTGGTTAAAAGATTGATGATAACGATACTTGCTGCATGTATGAAGTTAGACGATTGTTATGTTAAAGGTTGAAGGCAAAAAGTGAAATTAAATTGTAACAGAGAGATGATTTCTAGCAACGCAAATTTTCTACGTATTTATATCACTAATTTCCAAATACCGCATAAATTCTATGAAAGCGATAGAATTTCGAGACTTTTAAGAGATGCTTATGTTTTGCTAGATATCCAAGAACTAAAAAAATACAAAGAAATCTATATTGCTAATTTCCAATGCGCGCGATTGAAAGGAAACTATGCAACCTCCCGCCATGTGAGAGTTGTCTATGGTTTGTTAGGTACACAGGAACTCCAAACAAGCACCGAAACATCAATCTTACTCATTTCCAGTGCGTGCAGAAATTGAAAAGAAACAATGTAGCTTCGTGCCATGTGACAGTAATCTGTGATTCCGTCAGATACTTAGGAAATCAGACTCTTGAGCACCGACGTAACCCTTATCGTCTCACATCTGTCATCACTGCGTGAGTGCTTAAGAAACAGCTGAAGTCTTTCGACAGTGAGGCTCCAAGAAAGAGGGCACCCACCATTAAATTTATAGTATTCACATGTTGCCTTACCGAACATCATTGTTTTGTGAACATTGTTTTAGTTTAATCTTCTGAAATGTTATACGAGAGCATTTTTGTTTTTAACTTTCAGCAGTGGGGTACTATATTTTTGAAAACCATTTTACGAGGTTTTATTCAGCAGCATTTTTGTTGGTGCACGACATTAGTCATATACGAACACTAGTTTCGATCAACTCAAGTACTGTCTAACAGCATGTTATGCAAATGTAACGATATCTCTGAATCTGAAATGAAGAGTTGCACCTTGATATTGACTTAGTTAATAGATGGAAACTTCCAAAATATCTACAATGTTTTTGTCTTCAATATCAACGATCTCTATGTAATATTCTGTTAAGTTGGAACCCAAATTTATACATTATAACAGGCGTTTTTAAATGAAATTTTTTGTGTAAGTTAACTTATTACTTTTAGTATTGCAGTTATAAATGTATGTCAAGAAAAAATATTTAATATATATCCTGATCTAAGCAAAATTGTTAAAAAAGTGTGCAATATACTCTCGTACTTATTAACAGTAATAAGTTTACTATAAAATCTATTTTTTACTATTTTCGGGGATTACTGCACCTGGGTTTGGTATATTGCATAATTGGTTGCTCAGAGTCTTCCACTGTATGCTTTCTTCCCCGAAACATTATTTTAAAATGTTTCCAACAGAAATGGTAATATACTTCCGTTATGTCTATCATTAAATATATTTGTTTATTTCGGTGACACCAGTACGTCTGTTATGTTAATACGGTCCGTGTGCAAGGATCTTGCTAAATAAAAAAAAAAGCATGTGTACCTCCTCACTATTTGAATATTCGTACGTGGGCAGTCACGATGTGGTTTAGAGGTAAACAACGAGGTGACAAAGAATGGTATAGTTGGCATTAAGTTGTACGAGGTTTAGTTTTGAACAGTAAATCTACTTGATTAAGAGTGACCTTGTTTTCATGGACTGACTACACAAGTGCTGCACGTGATGTATCGAATAGCACCGTTATTATAGTTATTTTCGTGTAGTCTTACGGTGCTTCCTTATGTTACTACTAAAAATCTCTGTTTTTGCCAACAGGTGTTTCCCACAAGATTCCTTAAGAGAATTGTGGTTCTATCTAAGGAACATTAAACTCTCACGAAAAAATTAAAACCACTACAGTTAGACTCGCTTTCAGCTTAGTACTCGTTCTAAATGTTCACTTAATGCAAATTCTAGAATTTATTATGTTACAAACAAACTCTATTATTATTTAAATATCATGTGTATTTTGAAGCTAACGTAAAGATATTCATTTTTAGCCTAACACAAGTGTCCAAACAAAAAGCAACAGAAAACAGAAAGCAGTGTGTTATCGTTTCTCACTCCACCAATACCAGATGCACAGTACCACTTCTAGTATAAGTATGTATCTCTTCACTTGAAACATCGTAATATGAAATCGTAGGCTTCTGCGGACGAAGTGTTTGGACCTTTTTGCTATTCGGGAGACGCCGCGACTAGGCATAATTGCCAACGTTTCAGCCGTTTCATTGCGATCTTCCTCAGGCAACTACGATTATATCTCGGGCACAGGGAAATTCATTTCTCCCTGAGAAAAGGTGCAATATAAACATTGGCAATTGAGAAACGTTTTTTCAAAACTTCATAAATTCAAAAGATAGTTTTTTATAAACATAATGTTGAGAACGTATTAATATCGATTTTTGCTAAAATCGTGTGCTTTGAATGCTTGAAACTATAGTTTTCGATAGAATATGTCGTGTTTGGATAAAAACCTGCTTAAGGAATGATAAAACGGTCAAAATATGTGTAGGCGATGTGTCACCTATATTGGATTTCTTTTGCATTTATCTGGGTTTTAGAAAACGCTCCTCAATAATGCCTGTCGCCACAGCTCCTGGACAGCCAAGTTTACATATTAATACGGTTTCTCATTCGTATAAGATCTGCTTCTAGGCGGGTACACTTTCATTTGCCGAGCGGGGCTCTAAGAAGTTGCAACTTATATCACAAGGAAGAAGCAATGCAAGCGGGGACACACCGGGGGAATATTATATCAACAACACAATGCAAGATTCATATGGTTGGAATATTAAAGACAATATTTATGTATTTTAGACTCCACATTCATGGTGTAATAGTGTTAACGAGAATTAGTCTTAGCATTCAATAAACTTATCACCTCTTCGTATTAATGAATTTTGTAGATTAGATTTCTTTTGCAATTTTCACTCTCAACCAATAATTGCCAATGAAGTGTCATTATTATCTTGTTTGTAGTATTGGTGGAAAATACTTGTTATTTTTGCACCAAAGGCGTTAAAAGCGTTCTAATGATCAAGCGGGGACAGAAGACTGAGGCTTTTGGCCCGAGGGATTTTTGCCGGCCTAAATCATTAGAACCTCATGAGTTCATGTGTTAACTTGACTCGGTTTGTCTTTTCATATTTCCTTCCTAAAATTCTCTTTCATTATTCCCTCCATAAGAGAACATGTAGCATCTTTCAGCTGCTTTCATATTTTCCCCGTAACCACGATCCTTTCGAACCTGGTAAGTTATGCAGTGTATATCGAGCTCCGCATCGAAGACGATAACTTGCAGTAACGTATCAGAAAAAAAATAAATATTTTTTCACCCCTTGAGGATCTATATCATTAATATTTGGTAAGAAATAAAATGTTCTATATACCACGGCAGTTACCTGGTTATAATGATCTAGGGCGACAAAAAGAGTTCGGACTATAGCCCTTCAGTGTATTGTCGCCGCTCGATCATTAGAACGGTTTCTCTTTCCTCATTGAGAAGATATATCGAGCAATAATTGGGAAAATTTTTAAAACTCAGAGTTAGCTTTGTATAAAGTATTTCTAAGAATTAGGAATGTTTTGTCTAGGCTACATTTTGTAACCTCCTTCTTTTGAATTTGTCTAATAAGCAACAGTTTCACGACAAGAAGCCGCATTGCACATTCACTTTGTAACAATTAAAGGCGTCTAAATCAAGTAGGCACAAACGCAATCCTCAAAACGCAGCGCACTTAACGGTATATGTATTGGTACTTCAATCGGGCGAAATTAGAAAACGATTTCCACTTGCGATTCAAAGCCTGGTTTCCGAGTTCACGAAGCGCGCGGTACGTTCGTGAGGAAATACGCAATTAATGTTTTTGACATTCTACTAAATTTGTGGTTCTTTTGAAAACCTCCACTCCATGGTAAGGGAAGTAATAAATGTGCAAAATCTTAAATTCTATGTGAAATGTAACTTTCTAGATAATTGAACTAAAATATTTTATCTTTTATAAAAATATGTAGATTTCGATAAAAGATTTCCCCTTTATACGGAGGTCGACTTTTCACCTGCGAGAGGTTTTGCATTGGTGGGTTGATGGAGCCGAACTACTAATTGTTGTTACACGCATACGTCAATGAAACACATGAAATTTTTATTTTGATTATTGAAAATGGTGAATGTTTCTTGAATATGTAGATTTTTTCTGTGAAATGAAGGCATTATTTAGCTGCGATCTTGGGCAACTGTCGAAAAGAAAACACGTTAAATAGTACTATAAACTAAAGTATTTATTAGGGTGCAATCTTTTTATGCGAATGCCCTTACTGAGGTGCATTATTTTAAGCCAATATTTGAGCAATATTTACAACTCTAAAGAATTGGTAAATGAAGGTAATAACTTAATTATAATGCATCAAAGTAAGAAAAAGTAAGAATTCATTCAGATAACCTTGAAAGGAAAGGTAAGAAAGGCATTGTGAATATTTTTAGAATGTTAGGGACGAATTAATCGGACTTTTGACTGCTAGCTGTGTTCCCAGGCTTGGGTTCTGTTCTTATTTAATTTTAACGCCTGGAAGTTAGGGAGACGTGTGGTATGAGTATTCCCATCTCCCCCTATCTAGCGTATTTGGCCTGCCTGAGATTTTGTTCGAGACACAGCAATAGAAACTGAGACTATTTGTTTTATAAAGCTACAGCCTTATTTTTGCCCCGGATAGAAACTGAGTCCGGAGCTGCCTCACAGAAAGCAACCATTAGCCCCTTGAGAGGCTTGGGAAAGGTAATAGAAGTATAGGAGGAATACAAATTGTCGTGGTTCACGAATACGAACTACTGAAAGGAGCTTTTTTTTTGAAACATTGTAGACGATGACAGAAAAATCTGTAAGCGCCATTTACGCGAAGATAAATAGTCGACAGACCGGCAGATAGTGACAAGCGCAGTACTTCTAAAAACAGCAAGGAAGCCATTTTCTTCTTCAGCAGATTGTTCTGAGCCACATGTTGGGTGAGCTTAAAATTTCAAGCCAGGAGAGTAAACCGCAGATGTCAATCGCTACACATAACCTTACTTGCCATCTAGTCACCTCCATCTTTATATGCCCATTTCATATATCAAGGACAAACGTGTCACATTCCTCTTCCCACACCAGAGAGAAGTTCGAAAGACGCGCGCCTTTTGTCGCAAAGCTAACAAAAGGGTACGCTAGTGTCGCAAATAGGCAATACGGCTTCTAGCCCTAGCGCAAACGTTTTACCAAGAAGCAAGCAAACGGAAAGTCGTGTGGAGTAACATTGCAAGTCGAAGAAACGGTGCTGCAAATACGGACGACTCCCGGACGAACAACTGAAACTCTTCGCAGACATTCAGAAGAGGTAAATGAACTTATTTAACTTATATAACTTGAAGATATACGAAATATGTAAAAGGTGCATAATGTACAATAAAACGAAGCGATTTGAAAGCAGAGAGCACGTGCATCAAACATTTTAGTGTAATTTACACGTGATTGTTCTTTCTTTCAGTTTCTTTATATAGTCATAGAACTAGCTATTCTATTACATTACTATGGTTGATTTCACTTCTCTTTTGTTCATCAAGTAATTGGAAGAGGAAATATTTGGATACGCGAAACAGAGAGGGGCAGTAAGCTACCCTGCCGCGTACTTCAAGGAACTTGGGCACCGGCAACTGGAGGCGAGGCGATTTGGAGGTCATGGGGTGAACGCCAGAACGGCGACAAAAAACCTGGTGATTCATTGTACCCGACATCTCGTCACTCTGCAGACAAAATCAAGTAAGATCAATCCATTGAAGATTCATTTATTATTTGAACCCATGTTAGAGCCGAGTAATGCAGTAATCAGATTAGAAAAGACTTGTAAATACTTAAAAGTTAGTTCAGATTAATGAATCAATCTTTATTTCTTAATTTGGAAATTAAATCCAAGAAATGAAACATTGGTTATATGTTAAAACGTGTTGATTTACTGATGAGTAAAAAGAATCAGTGTGCTACACAAAGTCAAGCACTTTGTCAGTGAAAGAATGTTGTAACTGTGTGGAGCACTTGAGATAGTAATTCAGTGTAAGGAGAGAAGTGCTATGTAAAGGAAAGTCACCTTAATCTTGTTTGAATCGAACTTGTAAATGTAGAAGACCGTTACTATTTGTAAAAACCTTAAAATCTAAAAAGAGATTTCTTACTGTATTGTATCATTGTAAAGATAATTTAAATCATTGAAAGTATGCACTGAAAATGTGTTAGCATGTAAGGATAGTTCTTCTTCCAGGAAAGATTTAATTTAAATGCTCTCTGTATATTCTTTGTTTGAAAATGTGAGGGGAGGAGTTGAAGGAGATTACAGTATAATTCGTTTAAAAGCAAACTGGTTTAATTTGTTATAGTTGCGTAGGTTTCCGCGGACGGAGTTTATGTTGTCTAGGCTATTCGGGACGAGCCGCGTCAATGTCATGATGGCTAACGTAAATGATTGTGAGAATCCTATGAATACAGATAAACCACATCCCTTTTCCCCCAGAAATATTGTATATATACTTATTTAAACATATCGTCAACTGTCCCACTGACTGAGTTAGCTTATTGAAGAGTGACGTTACCCCTCACCCCGACAGTTTGTCATACTTAGGCGTATAGATTGCCTCTTCATAGAGACTTAATTTTTGGCATCTTCAACCCGTTCCTAAAGAAACAATATTTTACTACTGCTTTCTTAAGATATTAATACGCCGTGCATTTTGTTTTCTTTCGCGACAACACACTCTCGTCTCGAAAAACTTGTCTGTCTTCACACTCATCTTCAAGTGCATTCCATTGAAGGTACAGACGTGAGATAGTGAAGAATTGAGCCACTATCGGACTGTCCGCCAGCGAGCTGCCTCGCGTAAAAGTGACAAAATACGAGTAAACACAGCTCTCAAACCTGGCTTGCACGGGTTGTAATTGTCTCTAGCTCTTCTTCATTGTTCCCACAGTGAAGAAGAGGGCTGCAGCGACAGCATTACAACCGTTGCGGCCCGCTTGCAACATGGACACCTTATGTGGTGCTTCAGAAACGCCTCTTGTTTGCTTTTTGACCCATTCTGAGCCACTGTACAGTGGTGGTTACAGTGCAGGCCACTGTGCAGTGGCGGCGTTGGCCCCACGCTATTTACGAGGGCCGCGTCACATTGTCCGCGCTATTTGCTGCCTCCAGAACTGGGGCGCGGTTCGGAGGCACGAAGAGTGCGCTAGATCATGGCCTGGGTAACACTGGACGCCCCATATGAGAAGAGTTACTGTTGCTGAGAAGAGAAGAAAATGGAAAGGAACTCTTTAAGCCAATTAAGCTGTCTTGAAAGGCGGTTTTTTTCTCTTGATACTGAAAAGAGAAAATTTGTGGTTGTGACATTGGATGAAAATTCCAAAATAAACAAAAAAGGTTTGAATTGCGTAGCAAACGTTTGATTTGACAAAGAAATGTTTTAAACCCGAATCATTAAATTTTCTACATGGAGGTAATTAGCAAGTTGTGACTTGTTTTCCTAGTCTTGACTTTCCTAGTCCGTTATCTCAGACGAAAATAATTCGTCGCTGAAAAAATGCAATGAAATATAAAGTAAGAAATAAAATTCAATATTAAAAGAAATTTGCAAAAAGAACATTCGACAAGGATTCCACTTCTATTTGATTTTTCTTGTTATTCATATTTTTTATTTTTCAAATCAATTCAGGAACTATCTTAACTTTTTTACCGGCTTAGGTAGCTCAGGCATTAATTGATATCCCTGCAGTGCCTCTGACCGGGAGGTCATAGCGTTCGACTTCCAACTCAAACCCTTTCGCTCTGATGGGTAGCTTACCGAGGTTTCTTCGATATACCACGGAAATGCTGTACCCTAACAAACAGGTCTCTGATCGCGTGTGATCTTCCCTTCATCTCTCTTGTATATTCACCCACTTACTTACACATACCGACATGCCCCATAGCACTACACATGGCAGGAGACCAGTATGGAGCTTAAATCTTCTCCCGACTGGGACGATGCCAAAGGAGGAAAAAAATCTGCCACCTCACGTGATAAAAGCATGCACTACACGGGGTTAATGACCGCAGCAGTAGACGTGGCCGAAAACACGAAATAATCAATCATTAAATCATTAGCAGTTGCATGACTTTCTTACACGTCACGCATACATTTTGGGAAGAGTTCTCGTGAACTGTCCGCTACTGTGAATATTTTATCTTCTCATCGCGTATTTTGCATTAGCAGAAATACTTTGCCACCGTGTGTTACCTAGGACTCAATTCTTGAACGGTTGGATTACAGTACTTGTTCTTCGCTGCGCCCACAGCGTTGGATTGTACCAACACAGTAGCGTGCTACATCACCGTCCGCGTAACACTGGGTGTCGTGACGAGAACTGCACCCCTCCCAAGAAGCGCGGAGCTTCACAGGCCGGAGAAAGAAGAGGTTTATGCTGAACATTGTATGGATAAGGAGGTTGGAGGGAATAAATGAGGTCGTATAGAAGTTACGTTAAGACGCAAATGACATCTCTCCTTTTTTGCCTGTTGACGCACTAAAACAAACAACTCGTACAGCACTTCTTTGTTGCGCCGGTTAAGTAAAAGATGAGATATTTTGGTATGGAAATTTCAGGTGGTATATGAAAAGGCTGTGAGTTTGTTTATGGGAATCGACTGACGTGAAGTAATAAACAAACCGAATAGTCGTAATGCTGGAACGAGAAAACAATTTCCAGACTTCTGGCTCTTTCATTCATAAAATTTCATTTGGATCGAGACAGCTTTTCTCAAATGCTACGTCAATGTCTCTCTTACATACATTGAAGGTATTATTGTATTTCAATATATAATTTTGATTTATTCTGTTCAATCCATTAAAAAATAATCATGTCATTCTTGTAGCTCATCAGGTTTCGTTTCCCAGTTGATGGCAACATTCGAGAAAATTTAATACTTGCTTTCAATCGCAACTAAATCTTCCAAGACCACTTGAATTTTAGTCTTTTCTCCGACGCATGTATTCATCACTTAAACTCCAACCACCACCCACATAATGAACACTCTTGTCTTTCTATACACTGTCGTCCATCGAGAAATGGCGAATACAATATTAGCCCTCCCACAGTGTAACCGAAGAACACACCTGGGTGCCCACACAATTAATGGCTTGCTAACATAGGGAGAGAATGGGATATATCCGTTCCCTTCGATGACTTTCAGTTGGAAGAACCCTCGTAATGGCTGACGTATACAGTCGCCAGACGCAGTCTGTAGATCATCGATACTACTTCCTCTTTCTCACCGGCGCGGCGGACGGGGTGGCCGGTGAGTTAGTGAGAGCGCGGCGCTCGAGATCGGTGTGATTGTTTTCGCTGGCCGCCAGCATCTTCGATGGAGTGGCGGAACGAAGCAAAAAGCGAACCGGTGGGCTAAATGGCCCACACATTCCTTCGTCGCAGATTTATTCCCTGGGAAGAGAGCGTAAATCTCGCTGTTGAAGGTGCAGCGGAATGAGTTGTTACACGTTCGCTTCTCGCACATTAGTCTCGCATAGCGAGGTGGCCTCCAATGAACTGAAAGTACTTTGAAGAGGAGATTGTGTGGGTGTAATTACTGAAGTTTACGTAGGATAGAACATTTATCATTTTTCTTGTTTTGCTTTTAAAATGTTATTTTCCCTGCAACGTCGTGAAAGCAAGCTGTTATTTTTCCAAATTAGATATTGCCATGTAAAATTGTTTCATTACATTAATTTCATGCTTTTGAAATTTTCACGATATTATTTGAAATGTTTGCCAAACTAAAACGTGAAATAATTAAAAGAAATAAAATGCAAAAATAATTTATTTAACTGTTGTATGTATTACATGAAATATATTTTTAAAGCATAATGGTAAACGTTATTACATATGTAAAATGTACAGAGGACACGATACCAATGCATCATAAACCTTATGTTTCCAAAAGAAAACAATTTGTAACTCAGTTGTGAGCGTTCACGTCGAAGAATGCCTTTTATAAGGATACTTGTTATTCCTGGAAACCCGAACCAATGAACTCTAATCACGAGATTCTCGAATCCCCGGTTGCTCAACATCAGGGCTCCTCTGGACAGCTGCGTTTAGGGTGCATTGTTGTTGAATTTTCCGAACGAGGCTGAAGTCTGCGGGGGAATGAAGAAGGCACGTTCCTTAATCCGGCAGTCAGGCGGCACGACTGAGGCGGAGGAGAAGCGGGGCGGGAGTAGGGCCGGTGGGAGGTGGTGGGCGAGGCTGAACGGGGTGAGGGGTGCAAGGAGCCGTGGCACTTCGTGGAGGCTGTGAAGGGAGGGGATACTGGGTGTGGGGTGGTGGGAGGGGGCCGAGCAAACTGAAGCGGAGCGCGACGACCAGATGTTCATTCGGATGAAATATCTGAACAAACTTTTATTACTTTCAACTAAATCAAATAACTCGCGCAGAATTGTGTTTGTTGAACGCTAGTGTTTTCTGAAGACTTTTATTGGAAGCATTTTGGTTTCTACAATTTATACGTCCTGTGTTAAGTAATTTCCCATTGTATTCCTTGCTTTGTTTGTTTTTACACAGCCATGAGTCGAAACTGTAAATCCAGAGCTTGCTGTAAACTGTAAAGCCAAACCCAGCATTAAGTTCTCTAGCGGTTCTCTTTAGTTGATTTGATTTTGGCGATGCTCTCGACAATTGCACGGTTCATCTATCTTGTGGCAAAGCATTACCACTTTCAAGAGTTCTGTTTTAATTGTCATTCAGACTACGGTAAAGAAAAATCTAGTACCAATACCATCAGAAATATTTGGATATTTGTTAGAAAGCATTATTGAAATGAAATTTTCTCTAAACTTCTCTATTGTTCAAAAACATATTTTTCAAATTCAAATGCAATTAACAACAAAACAATTCAATTTGTTTGAAGAATTATTCCGAATGGAGATAGATTAATATATGTTACTGCTATGTCATGTGTATTCACGTAAATAATATACAATGATTTTCTTTGCAATATTTACTACATTGTCATAGTGAAATCGCATTCAAAGCGCTACTTCAGTTTGTCAATATATTCAATAGTGCGCTATTTTTGCAATGTATTGTTATGGTAGGCAGTATATAATGTTTCAAAATGTCGTTGGTTGTATTATTTTGTCAATTATTGTTTCATTATTTCGCTTTGTCACTTTTAAATGAAATATACTTTTTGAAACCTGATTTTAGTACGTACTTATCGCTAAAAAAGATTTTACATCATTTAAAATGGTGTTCCTCACAGAGACCATTGTATTTCGTATGTTTTTAACATTTTGTAACATTATGCAACGTTTTATTACGTACGTACATGTTTTTCCTTGTTGACTAAAAATTATGTTTGATACCCACCTTTCAGATATCAACTTGCCATGATTTGTGCTAGGAAGGAGGACTCATGTTTTAATCGGTAAGGACACGTTTTAAAGAAATAATATTAAAATAGTTTTAAATTTTCTTCCTTGCTTGTAAATCTACAATTGACAAAATTACTAAGAACATTCCTTCTGTCTCATCTTTAACTTCCAATATGAAAACCATTTCCTTCAAATTTGGTCCTCCTCTACCTACAAAGCTTGCTTTTTCCTTTCTAGCACAAATTATGGCTAACCCCATCTCTAAACTATGGGTCTCAAACAACTATTTTGAGTACAAGAAATAAAACATTACACACGCAGTAAAACATTACATTAGCCTACACACGTAACTATCACATAAGACATACAATGGTTTCGTTCCTCTCTGCGCGGCGCATCGTTCCAGATGAGTTTAAAGAAGCAAAGCGTTTTCGTTTCACCTAGAAATAAATTATAAAAGCAGAGATCTCTCCATCTTTGGAACGGAACGTACCCGATATCGTGCAGCTATCGCAGCGCGTGAGCCCCCTGTGTTGCGGTGCTGTGGGGGCGGGGCGGGGTGGCTTTACCCGTTCACCCTTCCCGCTGCGCCTCGGTCACGATTGCTTTCATATTCGTCGCCGACTTAACCTTCCCTGTCAAGCGCGATGAGGAACGCAATTACCGCGCGCTTTACTGCTTTCCGGGCAGGCCTGCCAACCGAAGCAGTTTCCATTCTTGGAAACGGCGGCCGCCTGCTTTTGTCTGAACGTGATGGAGGTCTATTGTGTATAAATTGAATGCATTCTTCGTTTTCTTTCGCCTGATGAGTCGGAATCCAGAACATATTGCGTTATTTGTTGAGAGGGGTTGCGTTTTTAACTTAACTGATTGTGTATTTAACTTAATGATGTTCATATAACTTGATAAGATGTAGTGTCATCGTTGTTCGTAAGAACTCAAAAATACTTCAGTGTTGTTCAAACTTGCTATCAATAATACTAGTGCTAAATCACCTGTAAATTGTATCCCACAATTACTGTCACAATTGAGACCGGAAAGAAGCAAGGATGTCAGTTTACTTTTCTTTGGACGTAATTGCATTTATACCAAGTTAATTCAAGTGTTTCTCGTCAAGTTAACCACCTTCATACTATTAATAATGTGCACAATTATACATTATACAATTGTACTCACGTTACACAAATTTATATGTCCAACGAACAGACTTGCGAAGTGCGGATTTAAGAGTTGTGTATTTGGATCCCCCATAGGCTTGACACTCTTCACCATCTGATTGAGAGTGGAACACAACGGCAAACCATTATGTATCAAACACAACCATTCTTACCGTTTATCACATCAAAATTTTATCACATCAAAATCCAGTTATGAGGCAACTGATTGCATCCAAAAGGCTTTGGAACAAGAAAACTGATAAGGAAAGAAGACCCAGCAGAAATATGAAGTATTTTCACAGTACCAATTATTTTCAGTTCTAATAATGGTGGCCAATGAGTGCTTTTTTATGTACGTACCCGGCAGTGAGTAAATATCACAAAGCAAATCTCATTCGAAATCAATCCAATGCATCGCAAGTAAAAGTAGTATCTTCATTATTATAAAAGTGCTCAAACTCCTGTGAACACGGTTAAACATCGTTTATGCAAGTGTATACAATAATAATTAAATTTGTTCAAATAATCGCATGCATTATTTCATAACGTTAATTGGTGGCTCCGACCGGGATTCTGAACCGGGCCTTCTGCCTTACGTCAGCTGCTCTAACCACTGAACTATCGAGACAACCAATCCTTCGAATATATATGTATACAATAATAGTACATGTTTATACACACAATGTATGTATACAATAATACGTTCTCAAATCTGTCACTTCTGTTCATTTCCCAAAGATTTCCGCCTCAACTTTAATTTACGCATGTAAATTTACACATGGATATAATTTTTTTCTCGCATTCTCTTGCTTTCACAGAGTTCTTGGTTTCCGCATGTGCAATCCGTGGGAATGGAATATGTTAATGATAATGCATAATGCATGCGATTACGAGAGGATGAGCGAACGGAGATGGAGAGCGATGCAGCTGGGACCTGCAACCGGTTCGCCATTCAGCCGCAATCATCTGCAGAGGAACGGCCCGACGCTCTTGCCAGTCCTTTGCAAAGCGTAAATAACTTGTTACTCGCCGATGCTTTTTAAAAATAAATTCACAAAGCGATAATTTATTTGCGGGATTTTAATCAAGAAATTAGATACAAAATTTGAATAAAGCAACCGGAAATATGAAAATTTTTGTTGTTGACGTTCCAGAAGAAACCCTCTCTGCGTTAGGAAGGTAGATTCCATACCACACGTTAATCATTGATATTTTAATCTTGAGAGTAATTTATGGAGTTGGGTGATAAACTAAGTGAACTAACATGTATTGCGTATAAAAATAAAGTATGGTTTCGTAGGATGACCAAGTATAAGTTCCTTGTACTTGAACAAAAAATTAATTTTGGGCTCTGGTGAGGCACTAGCAGAAATTAAGCTCTTACTACAGTATATGTATTTCACTTTAATTTTCAAATTAATTGAAACGGGCAGCTATCTGATTTAGATTCAGTATTTTAGCGCAAGGTCATTCGCAATTGCGTTTACGTCCTACCCTGGCGGCCATTTTATGAGCATTTATATCCACAACTACTCATGCACCTCTCCACGTGAACGTTGTTATCGACTGCGCCCAGTAAATGTTTGACACCGGTATCATAGTTTGGACATAGTAGTGCACATTAGTATAACATAGAATATAAACTCATCAGTGTCAAGAACCGGAATGTTTTTTGAAAATCACTCAAATTCCACCTATTCAGAGCTAGGTGATTTGATTCGTAATCGGTTTCAGTGCGAATGGCCGATACGAAATAATAAAAATGCACTCAATCCTTATCGTCTCTCCTTTTCCTTCGTTTTCAGTCTATTACTTTTTATCCTAACATTCTTGATTAATTCCTTCGTTAAAAAATGTCAGTGAATTTTATATATATATATATATATATATATATATATATATATATATATATATATATATATATATAAAATTTCAGAAACATGCATTTTTAGAGAACGTAGTATTTGCTAAAATCGACATTCAAGACGGTTAGACGGTTTTAAAAATAAAATGCTGTATTTGAGAAATGAGTGGGCATTGGGAAGGAAAATATTTTTTTAGAATTATTTTAGCTCCATCTTCATTTCTAATGTTTGCTAATTTGTCTCATCTGTCGTTTCTTAGTTTTCGTGCGATAGTGTCCAGTAATTCGTGATAAAGCGATAGCGTTTGTGAAGGAGCCATAAACGTTAATCTTAATAGACCATTGGAATGCAAGATAGAAAAAAGAGAGAACAAACAGTAAATGAATCGTTCAGGAAATACAAGAGCCGTATTCGGGACCCTGGATATCCGAGAGACTATGACTCAGGCGCGCATTCAGCTTAACCGAGCAGAACTGAAAGGTAAGCCTTATAGTCTTTCCAATCAGAGGTAGCAGCGCTAATCGAGCGATGGAGCCAGCCAATGGAACACCGAATTAATAACCCATAACGGCCTTTCGCAGTGTTCGCACAAGGTGGCCCATTGGTGTTCACCTGCTGCTGCCGGCGTGGTGCGGTGCGGCGCGGCGCGGTGCGGGGCGAGTTACGGGGCGCAGTTGCCAGCCTTGGGGCCAGGGCTGGGGCTGGGGCGGGGGTTCCCCGGGGGGCGCGACCCCGCCGCAGCGCGCAAGCGTCCGGTCGAGCAACGAGGCTCTTCCCGGCTTAACCTTTGCCGCTCATTCAGTTGTCCTGGGCGTCGTTACGTTGCCGCCGGGCGAAGGTTTGATCGCGGCCTTCCTCTCTCTCTCGTCTCTCTCTCGCTTCATCTCCATTTCTGTTCCCATTTTCCTTTCCAAATCCGTTCTTTCCTAGTTTACTACCGCTGGTTGTGGTGGTTCAAAGCAACAACTGATGTCACTGCACTACCTCTAACCGGGAAGTTCCATGGTTCGAGACCTAGCTTGGTAGGATTTTCAGCTAGAGAGACAGCTAGGTTTAATTCAGTCGCTGTCAGGAGGAGTATTCTATCGTCTAACCGCTTTGATCGGGAGTTTTCCATTGTTTCTACATTGAACAGCAGGCGTATGTCGTTGAACGTTTCGGTCTTTCCACTACGATCTTTCTCAGGCATTTCGCCCTGAAGAAGGATGCAGCATGACAGCCGCTTAGAACGAATTTAGGACTATGCGCGTCTGGGACAGCCAAGCTTCTACTGACCATCAGTCTCTCGCTGAGGGTCACCCTTGTCCCATTACAGAATTTACCCCGTTGTACTCTCGCCCCTTATTCATACCCAACCCGCATGTCTTGCCATTCTTCCATCGAAACCAAGCTCTTGGCTTCCACTCTGTCCTCGCACAATCAGCGGGAAGAGCGCATGCGCGCGACCGCCGGCTATTCATGAGCCAATTTGAAATTAGCGAACTGCGTCTCCCGGTAAGGGCTGGCCGGCCACGCACAGGCGGCGCGGCGATGCGTAATTGGATGTCGCTGCGCGCCGTGTTGGGCCCGTGACGTTGGGCTTGCCCTCTGCACAATGAACCACGTCAATTTACGGCGGCGGCCTGCGGGAAGCATATGGGAAGGACTGAGCTCTCCCTGTCCGAGTTGCTTTGTATGGAGATCGATGGCTGCAAATTGTATGTTTTTAATTTAAATTTATAAGGAGCTATCTATGAATGTGTGTATACTTATTTATTAACGCTTATTCATTATTTGTTAATGAATCCCAAGAAATAAGATTTTTAAAACGTTTTAATCCCTTCCGTGCCTCTAACACGCGTGCGTCATTCTAGCCCTCGTTGTGAATGCCGTTTGTTACTGTGTATAGCGCTTGTATTCCTTCATCTGTAAACCGCTGAGTTATAGCTTTAATGCTTATTATTACTTTTCAGAAGAAAATAATACTAACGTTTACTTATCTTTTTTCTATTGAGGATCTTTGGTATTAAATATTCCATTTTCTTCGGAAGGTTAAAGACGTTTTTTAAACGATAATATTTTATTGTTAAAGTATCACTTGACTCAAGGCGAAACAAGGTATCTTGGGTACTCCAAGCGGCGGAGCAGGACCATGTAATCTGTCCAAACATAACATACAAAATTACCGTTATTGTTTCATATAATCAATTTATTATTTTAATGCCATACTTTGGAAAAGCGTGTTCCGCACACCTTGGCCGAGCTGTTGCTCCCCACCGCTGAATTCTAAATCTCAGCCGAATATTAATTTTAAGCCTGCTGTTGAAAGAGCAATCAGGCTTACTACATTAGTTTTGTTTTGGGAGGAGAAATGTGTAGCCAATCTATGGAACAACTGTTAGTATACTATCTATTTTATTAGCCTCATGTTCTCACATTCGGGCCTCGTCGCGTCATTATTTTTATATTTTTTATTTGGTATGACAGACGTCGGAAATTATGCGTTGCAGAGACTCACAGAGGTTTTATATTAATGTGTGAGCCAATAGCCCCAGCTTCATTCTCAACTTAGAAATGTAGAGCAAAGCGTTTTTGTGTATATTATATCTATAATACCCTAATCCTTCATCGCAGCTCTGGATTCAACGATTTTAATAACAAATTATTACTTTTTAGTTTAAAACCATAAAGTATTCATTAAATAATAAATTTAATATTTTAATTTTCTTAAAAACATTTTATGGTAAATAATTTACCTTGTTAATATATTTATAATTTATATAATCATTGTGCTTTCATATACACCCATAAAAATAACCCCTTTCCTCCAAACATCCTCAACTTGGAAATTCAAAGCGAAGTGTCGACTAGCCTTTATAAGAGAATTGCGCTGTAAACCAAGAAGAGTGGAGGGCTCTATCTATGATCGGTTATGGTGTCGTTACGAACGGCATGAACGAAAACTAAAATTCTTTTTTAAATTGAGAACCATTTTCCTCCACACCAGCCGGCCGGCGAACTTCTCGTTGCAGAGTGGGCGCGCAAATCTCGCCCGAGTCCAAGGGTCATTCCACTCTCGCGAACAGCTTACTGTCGACGCTTGTATTGATTTTCCTCTGATGGCACGCTCAAGTGAACGTAATAGTAGCGGGCGGTAATAAAAACAGGCAGGACGCGAATAATACTTGCATGTCGGATCATGAATAAAAGGAAATAAACCGCGAAGAGTAAACATTCAATGCTTCTGCAACTAAAAAAACACATAGCGTAGGTAATCAAGGAAGGGAGGTTAATGGAAACAATACTCTTCTGTGAAGTCACCGTTTGAATTTGACCCGCAAGAAAATTATAGGCAATCAAGAAGTAAGAAAAACACAACAATAAAATTTCAAAAATCAAATTCTGTTTCAATTCAATTATTTATTTACACTATTCTTGTTTATGAGAATTGTAGTGATTGATAAAATATATGTACCTCCAAGAGTATTTGTATGTAACGTATATTATTATTTAATTTAAGTGAAAGTCACAGAGAAATGAGTCAGTAAAAATTAGTTTTTATTTTCGTTTTTGATTGTGTGATTAAATTTAAATTCCAAATAAAATTTTTTATCTAAAAGCAAAGCAATGAAAAATAAAAATCTGACTTCATAATTAAGAATGTTTAAAAAGTAATAGAAAATGATATATTCTATATTTAGCTCTGTTCAATAATTCATTCTGATGTCAGTCGACATAATAAAACCTCAGAATACACTATCTCTTGACATCAATGCTATGTTTTTGTGCAAGTTAGAACATGGCGCCTGTCAGTATGTATTAGTTACTCGGCACTACAGGTGTCATGAATACTTACCTCCCTCACTGATGACGCATGCTTCTCATTTCACAACGAAAATACAAATAATTTAACTGGCGATAGATAGAATGAAATAATAAAGAAACGTATATTATTATTTTTATTATTGATGTTGTTAGACAATAATAAATTGGAAAGTAAGTAAACGAAGTTTTGAGAGCGATGGTAATATATGGAAGAGAAGATGGTAGGAATTGCAAGTAGAAAGTTTACCGTAACAAGAAACTAAACTGGAAATTCGGAGAACAAATCAGTGGGTACGGGTAAACAAGAAAGACAAAAATAAATAACAAAAGAGATTACTTAGGCATTAAAACAACCGAAAGAAGGGATAATCCCAGAGCAAAAGTAATAAATGAGAGCGAATAGAGACGTACGGGAGCGGCAGCACGTATCCAAAAGAGAAGCTGATTCAATTGACAGGTTGTGCTCACTTGTAACTTACTAGGATTAACTGCTTGACTTAGAACGGGGCTTAACCCGCGCACCGCCCACTCGAGGCGCGCCTAGTGGGTCGCAGGCGGAACCTGCTCGCTCGCGGACGGGGGCGGCGGCGCAGCCACGGGCGCACGCTGGTTGGAAAGACGTAAAAAGCGGGCAAAATTGTTTCTCAATGTGTTATTCACGTGATACGAACGAAAAATGTTTCTTACTAAATTATGTCTATCGTTACTTGTTTTTATTTTCTATTACCGTGTAGAAGGCACTCCAGGATAAAACAGAAGTTGTTACTACTCACAACACTTGTTAATGTTATAAAATTTGTATTTTTCTTTCGATATTCCTCATTAATTACTAATCATATTTCTTACAAAATAAATGAAGTACTTTGAGTTTCTTCCAAATATTTTATAATGAAAATCTACTAGGATAACATCATATTTAGTTAATGGAGTTGGCCAAATGTACACATACGTATATGAAACTTGAACTGATGTAGAATTATACTTCAATCTAAAATTATACTTCATTTATTTATATATCTTGTCTAATCAGTTACTTCAAATTAGGTTAGTGTCCAGTTTATCCGACATCTAGGCTTCCCATGGAAGCAGCGGTATAGTACGGTACAGTTACTTCACTACTGACGCAAACATAATTCTGTCGAGACTCAGTCCTTAGAAACTAGAGAGTATTCAGTTACGGTCTCGTACTACATTCATACCCTACAACAGTCGGAAAATATTAGACATAACGTAACATTGCAGCAAATATCAGAATATTATGAGGGAATATGTCCCTGCTTCATTCCCATTACATCTTCAAGCAGTGAGATCACTCAGGTTCGTTGGTCCGGGACAGCCACGGAGCATTGCTTATCACGATGGGGGGTGCCATATCACATGTCGATGGGGGGTGTCATCATTACGATGGGGTAGGCCACATTTCTAGGTTTGTCCAACTTCTCAGCAATTGTCGTGAATTCGTCGTCGTCGCCTGGAATCGAACCTGGGTTTGATCGAGTGTTTCCAGGCCCCTCAATTGCTTCAGCCTTTACTCCCATAATGCAGAGCATCCTGGCAGGTAGCATCCTGGCATCCTGGCAGGCAATTGCATCCTGGCAGGTAGTGGTTATCGTTCCTGGCTGTAACGTGACAACTAAATCAACAGTAGGTGATCTTGAAAGGTTTTCCCTCTCCACGTACTTTTCCCAACGGAGCAACGCCCCAGCCGGGATAGACTTTAACCTCTCGACTTGTCTCCCAAAATCCGTGATGGTGTAATGCAGGTATGGGTAAAAGATGGGGGAGGACGCGGATGAGGAAGTAATCGTGCACGATCAGTGGCCCATTTATTAAGGTACTGCTTCGGTATTCGTTTGAAACTGGTCGAAGAAATCCCTGAAAACTACCGTGTAGTTGGTCACTAGTATTGACCATCTGTCAGTAGTTGAATTCCATCTATGAGTTGCGCTGTAGCTAGTGTCGAATATCTACTGTCGGAACTCGACCCCGACGACCTGCGGGCCAACAGTGCTGCAGAGGCAACTGTTTTGTCGCTGAGCTTTCGCACAATGTTTCAGTTACGAATTTATTTTTATGACATAAAGGTTCTTTGTGCGTGATCTTAGCTGTCTGGGTGACGCCGCGTCGAAGGCTGTGTTGCCGACGTTTCGACCATCTTATTGTGGTCTTCCTCAGGGCTGGTATGCGAATCCCAGAATCCCTAGAATGCGCATACCTGCCCTGAGGAAGACCACGACAAGATGGTCGAAACGTCGGCAACACTGCCTTGTGCGCGGCGTCACCCGACAACGAAGATCACGCACTGACTGGGCGCGGAAGCCTACGACTTCGTAAAGGATCTTTTGCCGTGTCTGCTCCAGAGCCGGACCATCGTGCGGCGGACGGGGATGGCGGGTCTGGGGTGGGGTGGGGCCGCGCGCCGGCGGGGTGGGCGAGGCGATGGCGGGGGTGGCCTCCGTGCGAGGCCGCGGGCCGCGGGAGGCGCGCGGTTCGATCCCGGAACTGGCGCGGCGGGGTCCAAAGAACGGGCGGCAGCGGTGCGGCGGCGCGCGCGGCTGGGGCGGCCTCGCGTGTATGTGGGGCAGCGGTGGCGGCGGCGGCGACGGAGGCGGCCGCCGCTGGGGTGGGGTGCGCGCATGGGCAGCGGCAAGTCGTTCAAGGGCGCGGGGGATGTCGCACGACGCGCGCCATTTGTCATTTGCGTTGTTTAAGGTCTGGTGTACTCGAAGACGTTCTATTCGCTGTTGATTTTTTTTTAACAATAAAAGCATTATACTTAAATTTTTTTAAAACAATACATTATTTTATTACTATATTTCTTATACCACTCAATGAAAATTTCTTAATAGTAAGATTTCTTAGTACATCATAATTTTACGGGAAAGAGAGAACTGATTTGAACATACCAACGAAATGTAATTATTAAATGTTTAATTTATGAAACATTGGATTGGATTTCAACATTAATAAAATATTGGTATTGGCTGATACATTCCCTTGGTATTTCAAGAAAATTTGTTTATTTTGGTATTATGGATAGAAATGTGGAATAATAGATGCAATGTATGTTTCATTAACATTTTTACGTAAGAGATAGTAGGTTTATTATAGTCAAAATCGTATGAACGGTTTTATCCTAAATAATAGCAGTAACACTTCAAATATTTATATGTTTTAATTGATTACTATATTATAATTATTTCTTTTTTATTTTCCTTTGCAACATTAAAATACTATTTTTTTCTGTTTTAGCCTTTCAAACAAAAACAATATAGTACATATTTAACATTTCTTGGCTTGAAAACATTGCAGAGTAGTAGATCTGATTGTGGAAAGAAAGAGACAGGTGCCAACAAACAAATCTAATCCTAGGTACTGGGTTTTAGTAGTCGATTGAATTTACACAAGTTAGATTTCAGTGTGGACAGAAGTGATGAAACATTTATGAGGAAATAAATACATGACCAATTACACTTTCTTTCATTAAAATAAATGATTTCAAATGTGATATCTAGATATGTATTTAACCAACATAGTATAAAAATAGGATCATCATTTATCTTCAGGAACTAACTTTGTCTGCTTTCACAAACAAAACTCGCAATGTTTCTGTCTATGTATGCAAACGCATTACTAATTTGTAATGAATTCCTTATAAAATTGCTGCTATTACACTCTCTTACTCACAATATATGTATGAAAATTAATAGTTTCGAATCGCTTCTAATAAAAAATCCGTCAATCAAGTAACACGGATTCATTGCAATTGTCCGACCACGCCAAAATCAGTACGGTATACTCACTATGTAATTTTGACTCGAATCTTCTTGTACTTTACGATTAGTAATCGTAAGTGGCCCCCATGAATAACCACGTCAAATTATGATTGAGAGATAAAGCCAAATGCCATCCTTTCACTTCTTGACATATGTTTCTGTTCGATCTCCGTCAAATTTCCTCTGCACATCACTACATCAAGACGCTCCACCTACTCAAGGTCCCTCAGAATGTGAGCCTCTAGCGACATGTACAATCATGTAAGCGGCGCCATTTTGACGTGCTGTCGATTGAGACATCCAAAAGCAGTGGATGGCGAATCGTGCATGTTTTGTGGCGCCGCCATATTTACATAGGAGGTTGTGGAACTGAAGTAGAGGAGAGGTGTCTCTTGACATACGACAGCAGATTGCGGAGGATAGCAGCTGTGCTTCTGTAGGGAGGAGTCGAGCTGTAAAGACGTTGAGGGGCGTAGGCGCCGCTAGTAGTGGGTGGGACTGCGTTCTTTGAGATAGGATATCGAACTGGAAAAGGAGGAAAATAAAATGTAAACACGGTAAATTTGAAAATATATCTAACACAAAGTAAAATCGAAACCCTTTGCACTGTTTTATATTGCTACCGGCTGAAGTAGAGTAAAAACGCACCTTAAATTTTCTCGAATCTAAATATGAATCCTAATCGTGATCGCGAAAGACTTTCGAGGTCCACTCGTGTTGGCAAGTACTAAAATCCTCTCAGCGTTAAACCACGCATCTTATAAATTTTTCACATGATAGTAATTTTAATAAAATAAATGTATGTAGTGATGTTAACAAGGGAATCTGCAAATACGACAATTTTTAATCATCATTCTATTTCTGTGGAAAGATGTATTACAATATAATGCATTTGTTTTAAAAAATGCATTGCATCAATGTAAACGAGGAACAATTAATCAAAAATATGTTTGGCAGCGGGTGAAAAAAAATGGGTTTGATATCAAATCGTGAAGTTTTCAATAGAATATCCACGCTCCTGCTATCAAACTTTTTCAAAACGCAATTAATTTAATGAGTTACAATGCGTTTTGAAGAAATTTGAGAGCTGGAATGTGTAGAGTTTATACTACACGATTAAACAACACGATTCCATATAAAACTCAATATTTTCCACCAGTGGACAACATGCGATTTGATCAGTTGTTCCTCAAATATTAGTTAGAGAAATTTAAAACCATTAATAGACTGGTGACGAGTAATGATTTTTTTTTAAGTATCTGGATTTGAAAACTTTGATGACGAATAGGAAGCGTAGATACGAATATTTGAATCTGAAATCCGTTCCAAATATAAAGAACTCTTTCCTATTTTCCCCTTGGACTTATCTCAAGCAATTTATTCCTTATATAAGGGTCCAAAATTCGAAGGATTTATCCTGTTAAAATTACCAAAATAGGATTTACCAAAATGTCATATTGTGGTATTTTGTCGGAACGTAAATTCTTAATCAGTGTTATGCAGTATGGATGAATACTGACAATAAATACGCAAGGGAAGTCATCACTGGTATTCGTACAGAAGGAATTAAAATTCTTATTCAGTATATTTCTCCTTCAACGAAAAAATGATGTAATATTAATATAGCATATTTGAGAAACATTTGCAATTAACTGCCGTAGTAAAGTCTTTTTAACATATTTTTTTTATAATTGCTAACGCTCTATGATTAAATTGTCTACGTGGAAACAAGCCTGGTTGTAACAAACAATTCATTAGAACATAAGAGAAATACCAATCGTCGAGCCACAACAGACTTCGGTTTTTCTACAGCGTGGAATTTTGATCATCTGGAATTTCCATGAATTCCGTTTGAATTCCCGTCTCAACATATCCTTGCATACATGTTCTACAAGCTCTCACTGAAAATGGGATGCTGTGCAACACGTGAATGTTAGCGAGATTTCCGAGAAGAAAGCTTGAAGAACAACCTGCTCTCTTCGCTCTGGGAGGTGCGGGGAACGCCTGAAGCAACAAGCTTCCCTGGTGCCGAATGCCAAACAACACAAACTATAAGAGCAAAGCGACTACAGTGAAATGCCTCTAATGAAGACCGCTCAGAATAATAAGTTACCACGCCATACGCGTGTTTACTTAAGTCTTCCACAAACTAAGTCACATGCATGTTTCAGATGCTTCCAGTGTTGCCAGATGTGGTTAGAGAGATTCCGCCATGTTCGTTTCAGTTTCCGCCGAAAATCCGCTGAATTGGTTTTAAATTTCCCGCCTAAATCTGCTAAACGAAAAATGAATCACTTTTCCATACTTGAAAGTTGTATTAATTTATTCTATTAAAACAAAAATATGATTGCGAAATATAGTGGCTTTATTGAACCTGTGATTCAATTTTTAGATTGTATAGAATGCATTACTTGGGTGAAAATTTGCAAAATAATAACAATTGATTTCAGGTAGTATAAAATTTATTGTATAAGTATTATAATATAACTTTATTAATTTCCGCCGTTTATTCCGCTGTCCGTCAACTAATTTCGCCGTACGAGTTCAAAATCCGCTGAAAACGGCGGGAATTCCGCCGATATGGCAACACTGGATGCTTCTGCCACGTTTCAAGTCGGTATGTTGTCGTTCTTAATTTATTGATGACGGTTGGTTTCTTGTACGTAATAACTAACCATAAAATATTTGGAATAAACAAATTTAGCAGACTCATTACTTTTCCTAATAGGGACACTATAAAATATTACATCTTCCACATATTGCAGTATGTGGCAATGCACACATGTATGGTGTCACTTAATTTTCAGTCAGTGAATTTGTTGGTTACATTTCAATATAAAGAAATTATGGAAGACTTTCGCTTGAAGAGTGAATCAATGCTTTTTTGGCTATTGAAATTGACTTCGGTTTCATACTATTAACAAGACGCTTCTAGAGATAACAATTGTTTCTTTTTTCCTCCCTCGAAGTATAAGAATAAAAGTGGATAATTTCTTCTTCGAGTCTAGATCGAAATGATTGATTGAAAATAACTACTCTGAAATTAGAAAATGAATTGTGAAACATAATTGAATCATCTTATTGTCTGTCGTAAATGGAAAACATTGTCAAGTACGTAAGCGATACCCACTTCTTAATGAACTTCAGAATGCCATAGTCAGACATTCTAAAGTGAGTTTAATAAGAGTTGTAGGGGCAGATTTTGAGTTCATTGTCATTGTTTACGTAGCATTACAAAGCACCTTACGCTCTGCCAGTGAAGCACAAAGGAGCAGTATCTGCACCCAAGCACACGTGTGCAATATGCGTTATTGATTGAAGTTTATTTGAAACTCAGAATTGAGGAAAATGACCAGTCCTCACTTATCAAATACGAACGGGATAATGTAATTATTTTAATATTTACAATTCGTCTTGCAAATCAACTAGTAAGTAAGATAGTGGTAAATGATATTAGGCATTTCTCTAGGTGGTATTACGTTGATAACATTCACCCTACTAAAAGGGCTGTACCTCTTTATGGAAACCTTTCACAATTCCTGTTGTTCATAATTCGGGTAACCGTCGCCTGTTTTCTGGGAAGCTTGTTCAGGGGCGTCGCCGCCATTTTGTGAATGCCGTCACCGCCACCTAAATCTCCGCGATAGCCATCTGAAAGCGTTTCTTTCGCACGCGCCCGTCGAGTTACGGAGGACAATGTCTGGCCGCGAAGTAATGTAGTGAAACTTATTGAACTATAAACACGAGTAAAAAGTCACGAAAATGCGCTTTGCAGTTTGTCATATTCAGACCACACATGAGTAACGATTTCGTGGTTCTTTGAATTAGACTTACAAGCGAGAAATATGTCTGTATTTAAATTATGGTTTCCGATTTTTTGCAGAAAGAAGAAACCCTGTAAGACGTACCAGTCTTTATCCTTTTCAAAGGTTTATTATTCAGTACATTCATAAAGTTACAATATTTAAATGCGTTAAATACATTATCGATTATTTTCGTTAACATTTGATAACATATAGAAAAGTAACTAAAAGAAATATCATGATAATTAGGAATGTATTATACAAAACTCTACATTAAAAAATCTCGTGAATTTGCGCATTGGAGTCTAATTTTAACATATAACCTCACAAAGAGTCATAAAAAAATTAAACCAGTAATATTTGATATACATCAACAATGTCGCAAAGATGACTACTCATGGTCAAGATTCGAGACTCGGTCTGCAAGTTCTCACATCACACAGTATGCTATGGTATTTTAGATGTTTGTGTGAATTTGTATGATGTTGGTACATAGATACTAAATGTATCTTAATTCTGGTCGGGTGCTGAATAATGTTGTATATAATTTTTATTGACGGTCGTACTGATGTACAGCTACAGCTTTTAAAGTACGAAGAATGGGGATTCTAAATGTTGATTGGTTTCTACTTTACAAGTTTTTGCAAGTGCCTGAAGATGGAGTAAATCAAACTCCGAAACATTGTAAGTAAACAAAAGATAAGATGTGTATTGAATAACATATATAAGAATAAAATAAATTAGTTCTCTGTAATCGTTAATGAAGCTTTATATACCAATTAACGCAATATTTTAATTATATTCAAATTGAGAATTAATAATTTTTCCAGTTATCAAAAAGAGAGAAACGGCTATAAACATTACAAAATATTGAGAAAAGAATTTCGTTCGTAGAGGTGATTCTTTATTTATCATGTTGAATTTGTATATATTGGTTGTTTGATAGTATTGTTGTATTGTTTGTAAGTCTCACTCATGAGACATGGTACTTGCATTCATAAACGCAAAAGCAGGAAGTGATAGTTGAGTGTAAGTTGTGTAATTATCTCCGTTTCATCCCGATCTGCCACTTTTGGTTTCGAAAACCCAAATCCTATTCGAGATACAAGTAGTAAATTACTCTTTCCGTCAGTTTTGTCTCGATCATACATACGGGATGTTCTTGCTAATTATTCGTGATCAGTTTCCTTTTCCCTTCCACGAGTTGCGTACTGCCGTTTTTAGGCGCGCATTACCCTTTACGACTCATTGTTAGCCGCAACTAGAACAAGAGGCAGTGAATTAATTGTTAGTCCAACAACGCAACATAATAGACGTCTTCAGCAGCTCTCGAACGGAAGGTGTTCGGTTTGATGGAGCAGTAAGCCATCCCGTCTCCTTCTGGCCGGCGACGTAAGAGCAACGGCATCTCTATGCCTATCACAGAGAGCGATAAAACGGGGCGGGTTTCTTGCCCTGGCGCCCCGGCCGGCGCGGCGCGGCGTGGCGCGGAAGGCAAGGCAAGGCAAGGCGTGCCGCGGCGGGAGCCCGCAAAGGGAATCCTCGCGAGACGCGAAGGATCGCGTGCGCTCTCTGGGGCGCCGCCGCCGCCGCCGATGCCGCGCCGTTGACGCGAATGCCGTCCCATTTCCACCCTCGTTTTCGACTCGTCCTTTGCTACGCCACTCATGCGCACACAGTTCCCTCTGAGCGCGCCTCTCTATTCTCCACGCCCCCTCTTGGTCTCGCTTCCAATTGCCCTCGCTTCCAGTGGTTCCCGTGCCTTTGTTCCATCGTCTACAACTTCCACTTCATACTATTCGTCTTTCTCGTGTTTTCCATTGTCTTCCTCTTCTTCATTTTCTTCCTCCTAATTGTCTTCTTTTTTATTACATTCTTCGCGGTTGTTGTCTTCCGTTCCTTCATTGTGTTCCTTCTTCAGTGTTTTCCTCTCCTTCATTGCCTTCTTCATTTTCTCATTCTTCTTCATTTTCTCATTCTCTCTGATTGTCTTCTTCCAGCCCCTACTGTTCACGTTTTATATCTTGACTCCCAAAACACTTTTCTGGATAGCTGAGGTCGTTAAGACTGAAAGGTCTGAGCTGCATTGGCTTGAAGAGTCCCGGGTTCAAATCCTTACCGCTGAAAGTGCCGAGTGAGTGATTTGGACACTGTCGGCGTTTCCCATTTTCAGTATTCAATTATGTTTCCCCCAGTCCCATCCACCCTTTTTCATCTGCTTCATGTCATTAACACGTATTTTGGAAATAAATTATAAAGTTAAAAAGTTAGAATTCGAAGATAACTACAAGAGTAGAAATGAAGATAATAGGAAATCTATATTCATTAGCAATATTTTACATTTTTAATCGGAGATATATAATCGCCTGACATGGATAGAAATTCATTTTCAGCGACATCAAGCATATGTTTTCAAAGACAAATTCTTCGCTGTAAGTGTTGGACTTCTGACTTCCATGCTACCCATTCTCACAATAAATTGAGACACAAATATGTCAAACTCAGCGTAATTTATGACTAATTAACATTTCCATTTTATGGAGTTCTCTTTAACAGTACGATCTACTAAAGGAAAACCATCATTTTATCAGCCCTCAAAAGAGGAAATATTTGGGCTCCGTAGAAAAAGCGATTGTGGAACCTCAGGTTTCGTATGCACACCACGGCCGTGGCGGAAGCAAAAGTGTCTAGGGTGAGGCACAACGGACGTAGGCTAGAAGACCATTCTATTGTGCTCTCCACAGTCATTACCTCTGCCACCAACTCCACCACATTGCTGGTGATGGCGGTGGTAGACTACCGCCGCCATCACCGTCACTACCACTACCGCCGGGGATGTGTCTGTAGCCGCCGTCACTTCCGCCACCGCCACCACCACCGCGATCGTTACCGCCACCACCACCACCACTGCCACCACCACCACTGCCACCACCACCACTGCCACCACCACCACTGCCACCACCACCACTGCCACCGCCACTGCCACCGCCATCGCCACCGCCATCGCCACCGCCATCGTCACCGCCATTGCCACCGCCATCGCCTTCGCCACCGCCGTCGTAGGAAAAGGTGCCCGCGTGCCGAGAGAACCTCTCGATCTAATAGAGAATAACCGCAGCTTAAATACCCTTATTACGGCCTCTCGTTGCCGCCGGCCGCTAACGTGAATAGCCTACTATTTGATTCCTCGCGGTTACTGTGGCTCGTTTCCATAAGGTTTGCATCCTTTCCTTTCATCGAGTTAGTCACTGGAATGGCAATTACTTTCATGTTTGTACCTTTTTTCATTGTAAGTTTGTATTAGTGAGGTTGCCTCGGGTTTATTTTTATTTGCGTTCTAAAGAAATGTATTAGCACAATTTCTGTTTGGTAAATCTCGCACCTCTGATATTGGTTACTGTACGCGGAGTGTGGAGCAAGATTTAGAAATGCGTTCTTGTTTCTTGCGTCATTATAATCTTAGTGATTTTATGCCAATTCTGCGTCTCTTGTGTTCCCCTTTCACTTAGTCCCTTTCTATATAAATACCTGTGATCAATCAGAAGCTCATTGCTTATTGAGAAATAATATATAGACAGTGTTCATGTATCTAGTTTATTATTTTGTTTAACGAATTTGTTCAGTCGATCATAAGTATTATTAATTTGGTTATGTGTTTTTCTTTTTCTATAAGGGATTAACAAAATGAATAGGCAGTTTTGGGAAATGACCAAGCAACTCGAGGCACACCTGTAATTAATATGAAGAAGGGTTTATAGAAGAAAAATGAAAGTGATAAACTGTCATTTTTTTAAATAAGAAAAGAAGTAAAATTAGGTGAGAGAATAGAAGACGAAATTTTAAACCAATAGTGCTGTATTTGAGCACGTCGCTTGCATTTTATCAGAGCATCACAGTGTTTTCGGGAATGAATCTCCGGAAGAATTTTTGAAATATTTTTCACTCTTGTTACAAATAATTTCTCTTCCATAAGGTACCATTTCAATTCAGATTTCTTCATATTCTTCACAGTTTCAACTAAATCGTGTAACTTCATAGAATTCATGACGTGTTTTGTTATTATTGTAGAATAAATCAGATACCAGAATTTATGGTTCACACTACTCGTATGAGAAGTTCTTCTTGGCGTTTTTAACATTTTCCAATGATTTAATGCAAGAAATGAGTTAAAACTCGACAAGTATTAATCCGCATATTTGCCTCGGTATGTTAATGAAAAATAATAAGAACCCACGGAAACGTATTGTTTCATAATTATTTTCAGATTTTAGAATTGAGGTGATTATCATTCCCTTTTTTAATTTTATTGTATTTATTTTCAAAATGACACAATTTCCAAAACATTTGGTGCAATAACACATGAGCAACCTTTACCCGGCTAGCCTGAGAGACGCTTGTGAAGCATGAAGAATGATAATGAAGCGAGAAGAATGATAATAGCAAATTTGTATTTAAATCTGCAGGATTAAATTGTCACATTTTGAGATACTGACATGATCACATCACAAGAACTGCTTTAAAATTAATCTGATTTTGTATTATAAAAAAAGTAGAAACAAGGTCAATAAAAATGCGTTTAAAAAGTTTCAGTTGTAGATTCTTCGATGTGAACTCTTGTGAAAGAGAAAACTATAAACGCTAGCAAAACAAGAAACGATTTTCTATACCTAGACGATTTTCGAAATAGTAAGAGAAAAAAAAGGTTTATTGAATGGCATGTCTCCTCATGTCGTGTGATGGACGTGTTTTGTTGCGTGAATCCCACCATTCCCTCCGTCCAAGGCGCGGACTTGGTTTCTCAGAGGGTCACTAGAGGACGCGGCGCTCGCCTCTGCCGGCGCGTTGCTTGCGATTAGGTAACCGTCCATTACGTGTCGGCAGGCAGCGCTCCAGGCTTAGTAGCGGCTGCGGCGGGGGCGCGGCACGGTGGCACGAGGGCACGGGGGCAGCGGGACCGCTGCACACGGGCGCGAAAACCGCGTGCAATTAAGTCGATCCTGGCGGACCCTCGCGGAAGCAGCCGCTACCACTGCGCCGCCGCCGCCTCCACCTCCGCCTCCGCCTCCGCCTCCGCCTCCGCCTCCGCCTCCGCCTCCGCCGCCGCCGCCGCCGC
>BOPP01000009.1:3065085-3123081 GCA_017312745.1 Gryllus bimaculatus | reverse complement strand
GGGCGATGGTGGTGGTACAGGCGGCGAGGGAGGTGGGAGTGACGGCGAGCGAAGTGGCGGCGGCCTCCGAGTTTCGTCATCCACTGTCCACAGGAGCGCGCGACGGTCCGCGTGAGTGATGGCTCATAATGCGCACGCCAGGCCACGCGTGTTCCGCGCCACATGTTGCCCCTGCCAGCTCTGCGATTGAGGGGGAGGATCGCTCCCACACTAAATTGAACAATGAGTGAACACTCGAGTGAAGGTAGCCTATACGTTTACTCGAGAAACGATATCCCAAAATCCCACCAAACACTCTCACATAGATCACAATGACACTGAAATAATACATTTATGTGTATATTTTATATATGTATGTGTGTCGCATTTAATAAGGCCAACTACCTGTAGACAATACAACATTTACGATTTTTTTATTTTCATATCTCTGCGAACAATGCGTCTACGAGAGAATAAAACCATCCATCGGAGATCATCACGTTAGTATTTTGGTTACTATGATATTAATTGATGCATTACTCACAATGTCAGAATATTGTGAAATTAGTGAAGTTTTGTTAATGGAAAGGTTTGGCCAAAGAGGTATTTCAAACATCACTCAATATGCAACCTTTACGTTTAGTTTCTTTTGATTAGTTTGAGAGTTTTATGACGGAAAATATTCATTATGTTTCTATTAATTTTGTTTTCACGTTGATATTACGATCTTCCACACAACTTATTTTTCTAAAAAACTTTCTTTACTTTATTGTAAATGTTTTCATACATAGACATACGACAAGTATTATTAGACGCAGTATGCAATCTCAATCTTCGTTCACGAAGTAACTGAATTTACTATTTTCAAACGGCAGTGTAAAAATAAATTTCGGTGAAAATGTATATAAAAGTTAATTACGTGGTTAACGAAAATTCCAAACATTCGACTTATGGAGTAGACATTTTAAAGTCTTGTTATAAATCTATATTATTAGTTATCAGTGCATGCAGATCTGGAAAGGAAATTATTCAGCCTCCTGCCTTTTGAGATATGTCTATCTAGAGTTTCTTTAGATACTCTGGAAATCGTGATAAATCCAAAACAATGAAACAGTTTCAGTTTTGAGTTGAGAATTAAAATCTTTGATATGTTATTCTGTCTGTTCTCATCCTGTCTCTACCTACTTTCATTCTTCATGCTCACGACACTGCTGACATGATGCTATTGCTTAGCTGATGCTATAGCATCACGTCACAGCAGTGACGTGACAGCAAGGCACGTGGCCACCTGCCGTTAAATATTATTTATTCTCGAGTTGCGTTATGAAACATAACTTTTGTAATGTTTCGGTAAGGGAATAAATTATTAATGTGCTCCAAATTCGACTTGGACATATGTATTTCATACTAGTGAAAATTAAAACTATGGACATTTTTTATGATAATTACCCTTCACTGCAACTGTTATATTATTTTCTAAAGCTGGTCTCGTCATAATTCTACAAGATTAGTTATATACTATAATTTCATTACTTTAACACTGTATGCACTACAAATGCTATCGTGATGCCAAAGTGAATATGGGATTATTTGTATATAAAAATATATGAATATGCATATACATAAAGACAAACATCTGTTACAAATTAACAATGAACTAAATTTTATATCTTTTATCTCCCTTGTTTATTTACGATTAATTATTTAATTTGTCCTTTTTTATCACATATTTAATCTAATGTGGAACAGTGCAGATTTCCTTGGATAAATTAAATTACTTGTCGTACTACGCAAACATAAAATTGCTTCATAAATCCTGTTCTTCATGACTTGAATTTATCCAATCTACTTCTGATTCCAGACAGCAGCAGTATGATATGTGCAGTTGACAAGCTGTGTTTATACCAGTACACAAGACTTGAATCAACTCTAAGTACATTTAAATGTACATTATCTTACCTATTACGACTTCTACGTGAACATTTCTACTTTCCCGTTTTTATACACATATTTGTCACAAAGATTTACTTACGTGTAAAATCTTTCCCATCATGTCTCGGAAGCGAGATGGACATTCTTAATGGCCTTCACATGCTTCTAAAGAGTTCGTATCATGGAAACAAGCCTTCTTGTGACAGGCTGCCACAGCGTTCTCTGGGACGTTTTATGTGTTCGTGTCTATAGCCAATGCAGATTTCAGTCCGTACATTCATGTCAGTCAACACTATACGTTTCTCCAAAGCTGTAATTCCATACTTGAAATAAGATTCTATCAATATTTGCAAAGAATTCTGAGTAATACTGTACTGTTAGATACTATCCGGTACTCAAGCCAGTAAAATATCAGTCCAACGAGTTATATTTTGTTTCGTTAGATACTTGTTTAAACTGTTTAACTTTGTTTTGCTTTTTAATGAACCTTCAAACCAGCCAAAAGATGCTAAGAGGAAACGACTATATTGTAATGAAAACATTAATTCTGTAGTAAAAACCCGCCAATGCTACTATATTTTCCATTCTCAGTTAATTGATGTAGTTAAACAATTCACATTTATTAGTAGAAGTTACTAGAAATGTTGCTTTATACTACACAATATTGACAACGTTATTAATATCTTGAAACTTTTGTTTAATTTAAGAAAGGTATTTATTATTTTTTGACTGAATTGCCTATTTTTCTTTCTTGGAGAGTTCAAGAAACAAAACAAAATTAGAAAAAATTTGCACCCCTCTATAAGAAACGCTAAGGAGTTTCTAGCGGCCCAAAGAGCCGGAATGAATTAATGTTTATTTCAGGCTCAGTGTAGCTCCTTTAGTGAACGCCGTCTGCAACCCGCAACTCTCAAGAATGCCGCACTCTCTTTGCGAGCTCAAACAGGAGCTGAACATCCATCTGACTTCACTACCACGGTCTAACAAATAACGTTGTTTTCGAGATCATATCTCATACACCCTTTTCCGTAAAGCTTACTAAGCCATCACTACTGCTGTGGTTTGTATGCAATGAAAATAAGGAAACATGTGCTTTTATAGGTAAACGTATGTGGTATTGTCGTCTCCTATATTATTTCAGTAGTATACATACCTTTTACGACTCTTACAGGCAACTAATCTTTATAAATGAGGTCACTAAAGAAAGAGAATTTCACGGAGACATAACGAATTGTAATTTGACGTGATGTGAAGGATTTGTTGAAAAACGTATCTAAATATTCATTTCAAATGAAACCCCCAAAGATAGACAGCAAAGTCTATATAGTTAAATAAATCCTAAACGAATCATTTTAGGGTCTTAAAACTTGAAATTTTGAGGCCAACTCAAAGAAAGGTTTCTTACGCCGTAATCTACAGGATACGATATTCGTAGACATTCTATTGCATTTTTCCAGCGCTTATCGATATTATCCAATACCAACTACATTTCTCGGCGCTAGAGGCGATCTTTGTTTGTGACGTCATGCTTAAAAGGCTTAGATTTCTCCAACGTATATGTATGCTTTCTGTGTACACTGTGATTTGTGCCGACTGATGAGGTTTATTTGCAATTTCATTAATTATTACTTCATGATTAGGCATTTAAATCAAAATACTGCCGCAGCAACAAGTAGAAGTATTAATAGTTGTTTGATACCTATGAATATTGATTTTTTGTGTAGTTTAGTGCAGTCGTTCATTACTAGAATATAAGTATTAACATTCTTGTTTCTGTGAAAAGTTTGTTATATAACTTACTGTATCTACAGAATCAGTAACCTACAGAATCTGCAACTGTGTGCAAATGTGAAATGAAACTAATTATTGTAGGTGATTCTAACCTGTAAATATTCTAAGCGATTAAATTGCACGGGTATACATGTCAGTTCGGTAATAAAGCTTTTATAGAATTTTTGTCAGGTAAATCGAAATCAGGGAAAGCGAAAAGCTATCTATCAAGGAATATTGTATAATTACTCCAAATTCTGTTTTTAAGGAAGTGTTGGGAATTGTTCCTGGAAAGTGTCTACGATACTGAATAAACAATTGTTCAAAATTTGTTTCAAACGTCACTTTCAATCTTCTTTATTTTTATTTTAAATTCTGTAAGTACATTGGAAGTTACCATTTGAAATTTTTTAATCAAATAAACACGTTTCGTTTAACAACTTCTTCTCTTAATATGGAGAAGGAACGTTAGGAGAAAGGGTGGAATTTAACATGCGAGCGTTTTCGCACGGGTACGCTAGTAAGTAAAAACTGAAAAAATGCGAAAAGATGTAATAATTAAATAAGTTTAAGGCAGAAAGTAATTTATGGAAATCATATAAATTGTTAGCTTACAAGCTAAAAACTTATTTTTTTAAGAACACTTTTTTTTAAAAATTGCAGAGAGCACGCTTACCAACTTTTGTCACCTTCGTGGCGACTTTTGATATTTTGAAATGTTATTTTCTGCCAATCCCTTTACAGAGGACTAACAGTAGAGCTGGGGTAGTAATGGAGGGGTGGCAAAGAGAAGATCAACCCCACATTCCAAGGAATTGGAGGCAGGGGTAGAGGTCACGGGATGAAGCCAATTGCAACCAGAGCCCAGAATTTGCGCACACATCATGAAAATCCGTTTGGCGCCCTCCCATGGGAGAGAAGGTAGCGCCTTTGTGAGAACAGCTTTTTGGGGCCAGCATCTCGAAACATGGGAGGAGACAATTTAATTCCATTTCGCTTCACACATGAGGTACGGCATTAGTCTCGCTCTGGGAGATAACTTCCTTTCGATGTATGAGAGGTGGTATGTCACAGACTGGTAAGTTACTGTCACTGGATGCGTTTTTTGCTGAAGAAGAGCGAATATGTTGAAAAATACTCACATAAGGTCTAAACATGCAAGTGTATGCACCATGGTGGAACGTGCCGAAATATGAAAAACAAAAAATGGCTCAAAGTGATTCTAAATATATATGAACGTGTAAAATTTATAGAAACGGGCTGCTTTAGTTAATACAAAACAATCTTACACTGACTTGTATTCTTCAAGTATCCTCTCCTATGGTACATTCTCTTCTCTTTTGAATACTCTTGGTAATATCCTGTGGAACTGCTTAGTGAAAATTTACTCAACACTCCTTACTTCACAAACGACCGCTACCTAACACACGCCAATAACAGTAACTATCGCAGACCTGCCAGTCTTATAACATATGATTACAACTTACTCTCTATAATTCCCGGGGGGAGGGGTAAAACACGACTATGATATTGTCACTTCTTTATTTTATGAAATTATCATGAGAACTGCTTCTCTCAACACCTGAACTTCGAATCATCCGTTACTTCTGATAAAATATAATTATGTTGACTTTTAAAATCAAATTGATAATAGAAGTTAACAATATATTGCTAACTTCTTTCTCCGAAGCTACTGTGGTGGTAACGAGGGAAACAGCTATCTTTCAGAGTCATGTTTTTTCTTATTTTACTTCTCGTCTCCTTAAGATTCTGCATGAACGACGGCCACACGTCGTGATGCATATCTTATCTATTACAAAGATGGTCACAAATCTGCAGCGCGTGCGCATGGGAGGAGGGATAGTGAATGGGGGTGTTGGTGTTTTTTACGAGGAGAGGAGAAAATATTCAAAAGGCACAGATGTACCCGTACTACCTACTATGTGACACTTTTACTCGCTAAAATTACCCCCTTTCTCCTTGTATTCCCGGAAACTCCATTCACGTCTTGCATCGGGGGGATGGGTTAGGGTCAATAAGTTACTAAAATCACATCCACTCTCAATTTCTGTGACCAGCCAAGCACTATCCCAAACTTTTAGAAGCGTGCATAGTGTTAACAATCTGTTTCTAAGCAGTGAAACTACTAAGAATATAGAATTTTTGAGTTATTACTCTGTACTTCTACATTTACATTGCTATCTAAAGACTTCCTAATCTGTGGGCCAATTTAATGTCAATAATAATGTATAATATATTAGTTTGTGATGATAGGTGAAACAGTTCAAAGAGAGAGAAATGCGAAGAAAATGAAAGAGTAAAAGACAGTGAGTGGTGAGTGAGAGGGTGACCGAGAGTGCTTGGAAGAGTGAACTGAGAGAGCGTACGAGAGAGAGAGAGAGAGAGAGAGAGAGAGGGAGGGAGGGCAGGCGAGGCTTAATGGAGAAGGATAAGGGAGATTGAACGCGGAATAGAAGCAGATTCTACAGCGCTTTACAACAACATCCACAACTGACTACTGCGCTAGGTCGGTCAGAAAACAACTACTGCTGCTAACGCGAGCGGGCGCGCCACCTTCCACAAATCGCCACCACAGTCCGCGCAGCTGGTCACAGACCGCACCACGAGCAGCACCCGTCGCTCCGACCCGCTGCATGCCGCCCGTGCGCCGCCGCCTGCCGGCCCCCGCTGCGCGCCCCCTGCGGCTGCCCGCTGCGCCGCCCCGCTGCCGGCCGCCCGTGGCGCCGCCCGCTGCCGCGCCCCAGCTGTGCCGCCGCCCCCGCTGGCGGCGACCTGCTGCTCGCGCCCGCTGGCGCGCCTGCGGCTTGGCCCGCGCCCCGCTGGCGCCGCCCCGCTGCCGCCGCTCCGCTCTGCCGCAGCCCGCTGCAGGCGCCGCTGCCGCGCCCGTCGCCGCGCCCGTGCGCGCCCCCGCGCCGCGGCCCCGTCTGCCCGCGCCCGCTGCCGCCGCCCCAGCTGCCGCCGGCCCTCCGCTGCCGCGCCGCGCCGCCGCCCCCGCTGGCCGCCGCCCCGGCGCGCCCCCTGCCGGCCCCCGCGCCGCGCCCCGCTGCCGCCGCCCCGCTGCCGCGCCCGCTGCGCCGCCCGATGCCGCCGCCCCGCTGCCGCCGCCCCGCTGCCTCGCGCCCCGCTGCCCCGCCACCGCTGCGCGCCCCGCTCGCGCGCCCGTGCGCCCAGCCCCCGTGCGCGCCCCGCTGCGCCGCCCCCGTGCGCGCCCGCGCTGCCGCGCCCCGCTGCGCCGCCGCCCGCTGCCGCGCCCCGCTGCGCGCCCGTGCCGCGCCGCTGCGCCGCACCGCTAGACGCCGCCCCGTGCCGGCCGCCGCGCTGCCGGCCGCCTGGCCGCGCCCGCTGCCGCCGCCCCGCTGCGCGCACCGCTGTGCCGCGCCCGCTGTGCCGCGCCTCGCTGCCGCCGCCCGCTGCTGCGCCCCGCTGCCGCCGCCCCCGCTGGCGCCCCGTGCCGCCGCCCGCTGCCGCGCCCCGCTGCCCGCGCCCTGCTGCGCGCCCCGCTGCGCCGCCCCGTGGCCGGCCCTGCGCGCCACCGGCTGGCCGCCGCATCACATCCGCTGCGCCACACAACGGCATACAACGCCGCAACCGCCACCGCCAAGCCGGCCAGGCGGGCGCGCGCGCCCGCCGCGCCGCCCGCCGCACGCCGCGCACGTCGCCCATGTCGCGCCGGGCGACCGCGTCTTATCTCCGCCTCGCGGCGACAATAAATCAACTCGCTAGGTCCGGCTCGGTCTGGGCGCGCAGCGGCCGCTCTCCCGCCCCCTCTCACTGTCTCCCTCCCTCCCTCTCTCTCGCCCACCCTCTCGCCGCCCTATCGCCCGTCCATCTGCGGCTGTCACGTGCGCCCGCGCCGCCGCAACCGTGACTGACAGCCCGCCCCCGCGCGCCCTGCGTCGCCGCGCCGCAACACGCGCCGCTCGTAAAGCACGGCGGGCGATGCCGACCAAATGCTCTCGGAACGGGGACGTACGTGAGTGTGGAGATTGCTGTGGTGGTTCGTGCCCTCGAATTGGTGGAATTGCGACAGAGGGATAATGGTGAAGTCCAGATTCGCGGTCTGATTTAAATAATAACTAGTTGGAGCCGCACGATCTTTCCGCACTTGGTAAATCATTGTTTTACAACTGAAAAAGAAGCTGCATACTTGCACCCAATTTAGAACGGTTCTGTACGGAGTATGAGTGTTCTCAAAAATTTAATAAAAAGTAACGTTCCACAGGAGACACGAACATTACATTTTTTTCCATTTCGTTCAAAAATCCTAGAAAAATAGGCAGCCGACAGTACTGGTGCGCAGTCATGGATCAGGCGACGTTTGAGCTTCAATCGGTCATCAAATTACTCTCGAAGAAAGGAGCCGACCCAAAAAAATTCATTCACGAATGCTAGAAGTATTTGATGATTGTGCGACGTAGCTAAATAGATTTTGTAGCAACATAGATGTGTCACTGTTTATGTGACAAAAATCAAATTCCAAATTTAAGTTGCTGTCTTTATGGATATTTTACATACTCTCCCTTCAATACATTTTGGATTGATCAATATCCATGATCTACAGTGCGGACAGTTCAGTAAGGTACACATTTCAATTCAGTTACGGGTTCAAGGGGTACAGCATAAACACGCATGCAGTAGTAGATACTAGCTTGCATAGTGCCATGAAAGGAATTTCATCGACTGATTTTTCATTGTAGAGATTCTTAAGTTTCTGATTATAATGAATGATGGATAAGGTAGGGTTGAGGCTTGAGTTTTGAACAAGTTATAGTACTAGAACTGCAAGTATTTTACACCATTAGGAGCCTCTCGCATCCTAGAGTCCATTTAAGTCTCTCATTGCAGCCTTCCGTAGTTAATCCTCTCCTTCCCCATTCATCGCCTTCTCCACTCCTTCCTCCCATATTCTTCTGGATCTTCCTCGTGTCAGGTCTCCTACAAACAAGTTGAAATGTGTTCGCCAATATTATGCAAAATGTAGATGCACAAGTGTAGTTATCATTTATATTTATTTTCTTCATAATTAAACTGTCAGCTCCCAATTGTAACTATAACATTCATATATGTTTTGGAAATAAGTGGTTTAATGCTGCTCGTTTAAGTTTCAAATCAACTGAGGCGAACATTACGTACATGTGGTGAAACGTATAATTTCAAAATAATGGGCAGGCCAAATAAGATTGACCAGGTAGATCAGATATGAACGCAAGAGAAAGAGCTTGCGCAAGAGAAAAAATGTTTACGCAAAACTATATTGAATAGATAAAGCGCCATACACCATAAGTTTTCATGTGGAAATCCCTAAATTAACTTTTGAATTAGGTAAGTGTGAAGTGGGTTGAATGTGGAGGTGCATTTTGTTTCTTCACATTGAGATTTGTGACATTTTTTTCACACACAATTATTTGACAATAGTGACAGATGATACAGCAATCGTCAAAATGGTTTTCTGAGCTATAGAGTTATACTTGAAACTCGTAAAATTTTGTATACGTGAAGTCAACTTTGGCAAAATGCTTCTTTCTCAACTAAAACAGCTTCTTTCTCAACTAAAACATCGGCTAGAATATCTCATTAAGGTTGTGCAGTTATTTCGTTTTAGATCAAGTCGGAATGTTGAAAAACATGAGGAGGAAATGAGGAATCCAAATATATCCATTCAATCTCTGAATCTTTACATTTACTGTACATTTAAACAATTGCCAGTAAAAGTATTTTGAATGTTATGAATCAGTATTTTTTCTTAAAAATATCCCTAGAAATATAAAATGAATGAGCCTACTCGGCGCTCACACTCAGAAGCAGAAATTGTAGTTCATAATCCATGCAGAGTGTTCAACTACGAAATGGAACGTGTTAGATAAAGGAAAACACCCATCTTTCATCATTTCACAGTTGTTCACGAAAGACAAGTATTTGATCTCTTGCCCTCGCCAACTTCCCGTTTGGGATGTGGCTCTAGAAGTGGAGAAGAGAACTTGGGTCATTAAGTTAAAGCCCTCCTTTGAAAAGCGTTTAGAATGTTGCATTAATGGTGTTCTTGACACTAAGTTCGGGATGGGCTTAAGTGGATGGCGCCATGCAGGAGGTTCTGCGTTGGCGCGCTCCCCAGTTACGCGACAGGATGAGGTCAGCACCAAATCCGCTTAACACCACCTCGTGGACATCCGAAAGCGTCATGGTCGCATGTTGCGCCCACGCTTGGAGGAAAGGATGAAAGCGTTCACCACAAACGTGGATTAAGATGAATGAGGAAACGAGAAATATGTCTATTTGCAGTACAATGACAAAATATGTGATGTTTGAAAGATTCTGACAAGTAACTAAGTAGCTTATCATGAGCACGACTGAATGTGCCTCAAATATTATTTTGAAAACATGGTGTTTGCACCAGTGGCATAACTAATTGTGTTCGAAAAAAATGCTTATGTAATAACAGTAGGGAACATCGAACCAATAATTTGAGCATTTTATATTTCTTAATTGGAAACAAAAACGTTTACAATTACAAAACTTTTGGAAAGATTTAATCTTATCTTTAGAAAGACAAATGTATTATTCATTTCAGAAAATATTCGAAACCCATACGTAGTATTGTCATCATGGGAAACCCGCCAAAATATTTGGGGAAATCCTCTCAAAAACAACTCATATATAAAAAAAAGTTGCGAGTGGGGTTGCGTAACTTGTCCGTCTACCTTTGCGGTGATGCCCATGTTATTGTTATAATTAATTATATAATGATTTAGAGAGTGGATGGTTCAATTGTCAAAACAATGATACCTGTAAGCGTAGTGTATAGGCTTTAAAATAAATAATACTAAATCCTTTAAAAACTACAAATATTTTTTCTGTGAATCGTAAAAATGCACATTCCAATACGTATTTTTAAAAAAAACTGAATTAATATAATGAATTGTAAGCCGACACGCCAGAAAACACAATAAGTGTACAAAATACTAATGACTTTTACCAAATTACTTACGATTTACGTGATCGAACCCGATCTTACGTACTGTGTACTTTTACTCCCCTATTTTCCGATCAAAAACGCTTTAATAATACACTTGCCTAATATCTCGTGGGGGGAAAAAACTCTCCCGCAGACAGCAACCTTCATCTCCCAGCAGTTTTCAAATCCAGTGATTAAGCCGCGCGTCTCTTCGATCCATCACGGCCATCGACGACTATCGCTTATGAGCGCAAGTAAAAACGGCGGACGTGACCGTCGTGTGAGCTCTAGTGCGCTCCCAAGACACGGAGACGGAGACGGAGACGGAGACGGAGACGCGGCGCGGCGGGCGACGACGTGCGGCCGCTGGCGGCGGCGGTGGCGGCGATGGGAGCAACGGCACGGTAGCCATACAGACAGTGGAGACATAACAGTGAGGCAGAGACGAAAGTGGCGGCAACGACAACAGAAGCGGGGAGGGCAAGGGAGGCAGCGATATGAGTAGTTGCAGGAACGATAGTCATGAGGTGAAGAAGCGACCGAAGCGACTACGTATGTGACGGTAGCGATGTGAATAACGACAGCTCAACATATACTGCAGCGAGGCAACGACGAAATTTGCGGCAGCACCAACAGCAATGGAGAAAATGAAGGCAGCGATATGAATAAATGCAGAGACGATGAACACAAAACAGCGAAGCCGCGACTGAAGCGACTACGAAGTTGTAGGAGGCGGTGAGAGAAACGGCAGCAACAACAGCAACGGCAGCGGTGAGAGGCACGGTAGCTATACAGACACTGCAGACATAACAGTGAGGCAGAGACGAAAGAGGTGGCAACAGCAACAGAAGAGGGAGGCAAGGGAGGCAGCGATGTGAGTAGTTTCAGGTACGATAGTCATGAGTTGAAGAAGCGACCGAAGCGACTACGTATGTGACGGTAGCGATGTGGATAACGACAGCTACAACAGACCCTGCAGCCTTAGTAGCGAGACAGCGACGAAAGCTGCTCCAGAAGCAACAGCAATAGATCAAAGGGATGCAGTTGAACGTTGTTGAAGTTGAAGGTGGCGACGGGAGAAACGGCAGCAATGACAGCATCGACAGGCGGATCCATAGCAACGAGACGTGTGAAGAGGCGGCAGCAATAGGGAAGGGACGTAGGGACAGCAATGACGGTAACGAGGACCTTTGCGTCCACAACATACAGGCAACGAAGATTGCGACGATAACTAAGGTGCTGACTGTCAGGACAACCAGCACATCCACGACTGTGGTTCTAACGACGGCACTCTAGGTAGCGACACTGGTACTGTGACGACGAGAAAGGTAGAAACTACGGCAGCGTCGGTAGAGAAGACAGCGTCGGTAGAGAAGACAGCGTCGGTAGAGAAGACAGCGTCGGTAGAGAAGACAGGGTCGGTAGAGAAGACAGGGTCAGTAGAGAAGACAGGGTCGGTAGAGAAGACAGGGTCGGTAGAGAAGACAGGGTCGGTAGAGAAGACAGCGTCGGTAGCGATGATCGGTGGGGAGGTGGGCGGAGCAGCGGCATGGCGGTCGACGTCGGACTGCGTCGGGTGCCTCTAGGAACGGGATTTCTTTTTCTCGATGTCTCGATAGTATCGCGAGAGTCGTCACGGCGGCGCCCGCGATATCTGGAGGCTCATCGCGGCAGCCGGTTCCTTCCGCCGTTCGTCTTATGTTTTAATAAGTCTGCACGCGTGTTCGGGACCCGAAATTTCACGGCGGATCCAGGCGCGATTTGATCGCTCCCGCGACGCGGTGACGCTGCTGGTGATGGAGGGGATGGAGCCGCTGGTGTGATGGAAGGGCGGTGATGGGTACGGAGGCAAACTGTATGTTGTATTGTGATGAGTGTGTAGATGCGTAATAAGAAGTAAGGACTGATGATTATGATGGGGGTGCAGCTGATGGGAAAGAATAGTGACGATTGCGAAGCCTATAGTGATGGTGATATTTTTTATGAGGATGCTGGTAACTTCCGGGTGATAGTGAACATGTAGTATGAGTAATTGTTATAGTTTGTTGATGAAAGATGTTTATTTAGTAGTGGTTATAATTCTATCTCTAGCAAACTGCTAATGAAGGGATGGGGACCATGGAAAATGAAGAAACAAAGATTGAGGAGGCGAGGACGTACATTTGTGACATCGGTTTTAATGGCATCAACATTGTAGTTGGACTGTTTTCTCGATGATAGCAGCCATGGGACTACATATGCGGTGGTATAGACCAACATCACAGGCCCAATCGTGAAGACTATGGTGATAAGCACTGTTTCTGCCATGCCAGATGGCTGTGATGCAGAAATTGGAATGGAAGAGGGATCAAGATGTATAGGAAACGGCAACAGAAATGGCAGCGTTAACTCTGAAGTCGATGGTCATGTAGAAACCGGAGATAGCGACAGTGCCTGGGAAGGCAGCAGCGCCGCTTCAGGCGAGCCAGGTTTCCCGCTTACCGCGCGTCGGAATCTCCAGATGTTATATCTTCCTCTCCTACGGCTCGTCTGTATCAACAATCATAACGACGTGCGGAATTTAGCAACATTGCTGCAATTTTTAACAGGTTTTATATTCGGACGTGAGCAGCGTTCGGATTTTGGTCAGCAACTTTAGTGGCTGGTGTAAGGTGAATGCGGTATCTAGTTGTGAAGTTATGCCGCATGTGAATGCTTGTAAAATAAGTAATTTAAGAATTAATAAGAAATACTTTCGCTGTTTAGTTTTTGAGAAACTTATGGCCCAACTATTTTTTAAAGCTGTGCGATATCCATGTTTTGTACCTGCGAAGGGATTTCTCTTTCCTTTTTCTCCATGCGTTTTTATAACAGTGTCACTCTCTTTGTTCTAGTACGTGACAGTCATGATGAATAATGTTTTTGCTGTAGAGAAATCGACAGACCTTTTAATGAATGCGATATTTCTTGTTAATTTTCGCGGTAATGTTAGTTTTCTGTTAATTGAAATCCAAAGCAAGACACTTCGTCACGCCAACCTTTCCTTCTTGGAAAATATGACTTCGGAGTCTCCGCCACGCGGCGTAAGATCATTCATCCTTGTGAACCGGCCGAGTGCGTGCTTTCAACCATTCCGCGCACGCCAATGTACATCAACGAGAAGTGACAGCGACACGACTTAATTCTTCATCGCCCGGAGGGAAGCCTATGTTAATCACCAATCAGCCAGGCGAGCACATGCGAACAAGAGCGAGCGTGGCCTCGACAGAAAGCGGCTGTGGAATGTGACGCGCGTTTCCTCAAGCGCGAATCGCCCGTCAGCGAGGAGCGCGCGACAGTTATCCAGGGAACATCAAAGCAATGTTTTCATTCACGTATAGTGACCATTTTGGGAAAATGAAAATTTTAATATTGTTGAAATTTCATGTCTTGATGTGTGTATTTGGAAGATAACTACTAGTGCAGTCTTTCGTTAACACTGCAATAGTAATTGCTCTATATTTCTTGTTATGGGGAGGAAAGAGAAAATACGTCCGGAGGAAAATATAAATTAAGGTTTGCATTTTTAATAGGGCTCTTAGTATGTGCTTCAGATAAAACAACGGAAAAACCTTGTAATTCATATTTAAATTTATCAATGACGTATACTTCTCTTCGGATTCGACCAATATAACTGAGGCATTGAATGCTAAGTGAAGTACGTGCACAACAATTTGTGGGCAATGATTTCCAATGATGAGAGACACAGATGCAAATAAACAATTTTATCTGTGTCTCTTATCATTGCAAATCAACAATTTGATCAATTAATAATCTATCAGAAATTAATTCGACCGAAAAAGACTTGTAAATAGTGTTTTATGTAAAAACAGAAATTTTCTGACGAAATTGTAAATTACATATAGATACATTCTAAATTAGATATAGCCATATTCCGCGCTTCTATAGCTACATTCTGAGAAATTAAATTTTACAAATTGACAAATAAATCATTTAACCCATCATACCTTGGCGTTAGAGAATTTATAAGATTTGTGTTATGTGTTTGTGTGTGTGTTATTCACGGATTTTGCATTTCATTTTAAAATTAGTTTTCATCTCTTGGTATAAGAATTAGTTTCGTTAAAAGGAGGATTTATAAGTAATATTACCACATATTAAGTTCATATTAAAATGTGATCTGAAAGTATTAACCTTTTAACACAGGATTTCCAACAAATGTATATTCTGTGATCAATTTGCCTAACCTCTCGAATTTTTGAAATAGAAAAGAACAATTTTAGGGTTCCTGATTCCAGAAATATGATACTTGTAATCATATGTGTAGTAAATTGCTTTCTCGAGTTCTTAATTAATTCTTAAATAATTTCAAATTCATGTGTCCTTGATGCATGTGTCCTTGAAAAAATCCCTCGGTCTTTTCTGTGACCCCTCAGATGAACATTACTTATGCCTAAACCGTACGAAGGCATTTTACCATAGTAGATATTCCTTTATCAATTTGGGAATTATTGGGCCCCTGGAATTTGAAACGGAATTTCTTTTTTAATTTTTAAGGATTATTTACATGAAGCCCCTAGAATTTTTTCTAAAAATGATTGAAATATTTATATAATAAATATAACAAAGTACGCTTACGAATATAGCGCAGGTCCGAATGTCAGTAACACATCTGAAACTTTAAAAAATGCAAAGTAAAATAACATTTAAAATCCCCTTACAACTACGTTATTGATGAGTGAGATTATTTTAAGATAGTGTTTATATTTCATTAAAAAATGTCATCTAAACTACTATTTCTCCGTACTAAGGTAGTTTCGGATAATTTTGAGTGAATTAATGATTTTGAAAAGATACCTAGGAAATATTATCTCAAAAATACTGGAAATTTTAGCTTTAAATGTTTTTCTTAGTAAAGTGACGTAGGTCCGATTTTCATTAAATTTTCTGGAATTTCGAAAACTGTAAAAGTTTATACGCCACTCTCTTTTAACCAAGTTTATAAAATGTTGACACACTCTTTCAACCGTATTCTAATTAGGTTGAAAATGATTTATTTCTTATTTCAATCTATTCCTCACCATTGTTTTTTCAAATCTTTCACATCCACTTTTTTGAATATTAGTAATTTTAGGGAATTTTGAGTTTGGATTATTCAACTGATGACTGAAATGTTAATAAGTGCAAATTACAACATTAGATAACTGTTATCAATAATATGATAATGTTTGTGCTGTGGTAACACTACTTTCTTTATTCTTTTTGTAAGAAATCAATGGCAGGAAGTAATTGTCATTTAAAATTTTGAATTAAAAAAAATTCGAAATCAGTATTTTTTTCAAACACTTCGCGTTTTGTTTAGATAGGAATTTTTAAGTGATGACTGATGTGTTAGGATAAGATAATATTACGTAATCATTTCGCATAGTACGAGACAGCATGTGCAGTTTCAGCAATGTTATTTTCCTCTTTCTCTGGGCATATATCAATTTTCATTTCTCCTTCTTCATCATCTCACGTTAATAGGCCAACCTTTCTTTAAGCCGGAGAGACCGTCATGGAATTCGTTTATGAAGAATCTTCGTTGTATTTAAAATTATCAATCGCGACTTCGGATAATTCTCCACCCATCTGGTTTCAATACCTCACTGTAACCAGCCCTAACAAGCGAACCCACACGACGTATGACACGACAAGGGACAAGGGGCGGTAGCGGGCGGCGGTGGCGGGTGACGTCCCCTGGCCGCAGAGCACAAATTGCGCACTGTGATGGCGATCGCTGCCTCATCTTCTCCCCGCAGCGGCGGCGGCAACGGTGGCGGCGGCGGCGGTGGCGGCGCCGCGCGGCCACTTATCTTGCGAGGCAGTGACGTGTGGAGGGCGACACGAGGAACGCGAGTAAAAAGAGAGCGATCGACGTATGCAATGCACGCGTTAGCGGACAGCGTGGTAAGCCGAGATGTTAGAAATGAGAGCGTGTTGCCGAGTTGTGGGTTTTGTATGGAGAGCGGAGAAATAAACGAGCGAACGCTGGCTTAAGTCAGGATCAAGTCGTTAGGCCGACTCTCCAACATTCGGTCGGTCATTTGAAACGATCGTTCGTAACTTACAATTTTAATGTTTAACGGCTTGGCATTGTATTTGTTTGCGCTCATGCGATCAGTCATTGCATACGACTACGAGTATGCTTCGTGACATGCTGAGAGGGGGAAAACGGTGGCGAGTTGAACACAAATGTATTAAATGGTATTCTCTTTTAAACGGCGATGTAATCAATATAGTGAATTAAAATAAGCAAGTACATGGAGAATACCAAATAATGATGGAATAGGTGATTAAGAATGGACCTAGAGAGGTTAAGATTATTTGTCTTTTCGTAATTTTTTTATGATGCAACTTTTATAGAGTCCTGCACTAGTTAGATCGAAGACTCGCGTTCTTTAGTGATACGACTTTTGTTGGTCCTTGATACGACTTTCGAATACACTACCATCTAGCTGTGGACAAAATGTTTTCTTTTTCACCATCCAAAGCAGGCTTGTGAAGGTTATTGGCAGTCTTATTAGAGTTTGCGGGTTCTGCGACTAGATCAAGAGGACCAGTCTTAAAAGAAAGGGTTGTGAAAATTGCTTCGGAGTAGCAATACTAACTGGAAATCTAGTGTATCAGAATTATTTTGATAAAATCTCATTACTATTATTGCCATAAATTTAGCTTTATTGATTTTCATTATTAAATCAAAGAAATCATCCATTAAAATTTAATAATACATCAGTCATATTTCAAGTAATCTATTGAAAGTAGAATTAAATATTTTGAATTTGAAACATCTTGATTTTGTAATCATGTTTTCTTAAAAGTGTAATAAGTACATTAACTTCCTACGTTCAGGGTAAACGATTTAATAGACTAAGTTGTCTTTTCTGCTAAGAGCTGTCCGTCCGGAAGAAGTAATTGTTAATTTATAAGAGACGTGTTAATTTATTTTATATTAATATTTATAGAATAAATAATTGAATGATTTAATAACACAACACAAAATGAAAACAAGGAAAGAATACGTCATTTGAACTTATGCCTGCCTCCTGGCAAACATGTTTGTAGAAGGAATTATTTAAAAAGAAAATAAATTTGAAGTAGTAATGTAAACAGTTCAAATTTTATGGAACAAATCTGTCAAGCATGTTTTTGCAAGATGTACCTTTTCTCCGCATCGCATCGCTTCAGCTCGCGGGTGTACACACATCCCTTGTGGATTTGGAAGGGAATCGAGAGAAGTCAGGGGAAGATGACCCTGCTTTCCGGACCGCTTTCTTGCCCGGAAGAGCGCCGGATTTTCCAAACATGCCGATGGAGATAGAAGAAAATACTCTGTGTCATTCTAATCACAATATACAGGAGGCGAACGATGGAAATCAAAAGATCAAATCACTGTCTGAACTAAAGAGAAAAAATCGGAAGACAGCTTGATATTTAAAATGCACTCCACCTCCTCCACGACTTCCAGCCATGAAGACATGATCAGACTTGGACATGAACTGGACAAGGATACCTGATACATATTATTGAGAAGTATTGCTAGGATCAGACATGACACATACACACCCCATTGGATAGCATAATAAGAGATCCTCCACAATGTAAATGAAAAACAAATCACCAACAGAGGAAATAGTGAAAACTAAGGCACTGTATCTGGTAAAAAAATATAGATAACTTACACTTACGATGTTATTTATTTATTATTAAACACATTTCACAGAGAATTTTTATTTTATAGTGTAAGGTATGGTTCACGACATGTCAATTTCTATTAAATAAGTATCATAACAAAATCTGGAAACATGATATTTTATGACTATCTCGATATCTATTACAGGTAAGAGAAAAGTAAAGACAATCTCTTTCTTGAAACTGTGAATTCTCATTCATTTTGCAGTTTTGATAAGATTGACCATGAAGAACTTTATTGAAAAAACAACAACAAAGACTTTGTTTCAAATGTTTTCGAGTTTCGGGATCTAGATCACTTCCTATTCCAAATGGCTTCTGTTATTACCTTGCCTCTGCACCAGTGAATAAGTATAAATCATCATCCGTTAGTTTGAGAGCACTCTTTGCTTTGAGTGGCGAATGAGAGCCGACTTCCGGATCCGCCGCCGTCAAACGGCGCAAGGCCGCGGCGGCGCCGCCTTATTCGCGCGAGGCCACAAACTGGCTTCGCGCTGCCGCTATCTGCGCCGCCTAATATACAGCGCCTCTCCTCGCGCCGGGGGCCTTGTAAATATCTGCTTATTGCACCTTGAGAGCGCGGGGCCGAGCGGGCGCGTCTTAATTGGGTGGACGCCGCCTGCACCCGAGGTGCCGAGACGCGGCCGCCGCCGCCGCCGCCGACGTCACCATACCTCGTCACTGCCTTCACCACCTACCGCCGCACCCCGCCCACATCGAAACCCGCCACCGTCGCATCACGCCGCCATCGCACCTCACCACCACCGTTCCCCGCCACTGCCGCATCCCACTACCGCCTCAGCCAACTACCGCCGTACCTGGCCACCATCAAAACCCACCACTGTCGCACCACGCCGCCATCGAAACCCGCCACCGTGGCACCACGCCGCCACAGCACCTCCATCCCTACTCCCTGCCACTGCCGCACCCCGCTACCGCCTCCAACAGCTACCGCTGCATCCCCCACCATCGCAAGCCACCATCATCGCACCACGCCGCCACACCACTCCTCCATCACCGCTCCCCGCCACTGCCACACCCCACTACTGCCTCAGCCAACTACCGCCGTACCTGGCCACCATCGAAACCCATCACTGTCGCACCACGCCGTCATCGAAACCCTGCACCGTCGCACCACACCGCCAAAGCACCCCATCACCACCGCTCCCCGCCACTGCCGCACCCCGCCACCGCCTCCAACAGCTACCGCCGCACCCCGCCACCATCGAAACCCACCACTGTCGCATCACGCCGCCATCGAAACCCACCATCGTTGCTCCACGCCACCACCGCACTCCACCACCATCGCTCCCCGCCACTGCCGTACACCACCACCGCCTCAGTCAACTACCGCAGCAGAAAAATAACAAGTTGAAAGTGTAATGAAAAATAAGAACACTTCCAATATAAAACATCGATATTATTATTTAGTGCGATCAAAACGGAACACGAATATCAAAGAGAAACGTATTCTGCCCTAGGATACCGAAAATTTTGGGAACGTGTTTGGTAAATAGAACGTGAATTCTAAATTGGGAATGCCCTGGGCGTGTCATCAATGTCATTAGTTGACTAAATATACAGCATGAATACATACACTGTGATAAAAATATCCGGAAACGTGGCTAAAAATGTCTTACCAGTTCGTGGCGCCCTCCAACTGTAAAGCTGGAATTCAATAGGATGTTGGCCCACCCTTAGCCTTGATGATAGCGTCCACTCTCGCAGGCATACTTTCAGGCAGGTGCTGGAAGTTTTCTTGGGGAATGGCAGCCCTTTCTTCACGGAGTGCTGTACTGAGGAGAGGTATCAATGTACGTCGGTCAGGCCTGGCACGAAGTCTGTGTTTCAATATATCCTCGATAGGATTCAAGTCAGGACTCTGTGCTGGACAGACCATTACAGGGATTTTATTGTCGTGTAGCCAATCCACCACAGGCCGTGCAGTACGAACAATTGCTTGATCGTGTTGAAAGATGCAATCGCCATCCCCGGATTGCTCTTCAACTGTGGGCAAGCAAAATGATGTTTATGTGGGGAAGCAAGTAGGTGTTAATGTTTGCATGTCATACAGAAAGACAATAATTTTTAATGGTACCTTTAATATTAAAAAATGATTGTATCCGTGACATGATGTAAAGGAGCACTCGACAGCTATTTTTCAGTTTCAAGAAGTTTCATAAGGAAATTTAAAATTTTCAACTGTAATATCGCTGATCTTAGAATCAAAAATAAACAGGATGATGACAGCTACTAATTTGTAGTGAGACGTTCTTAGCTTTTGAAATGTACTTTGTTCAACTGCAGAAGAGTAAAGATCATTTAAATATTACAATGAAAATGTAGTGACAATAGTGACCGTTAACAAAACTTTTTCTCGTGAGTTTGGAGAAAAAAATGTGAATGATGATGTAAATCGAAGAAACGACCTTATAGCTGCTCTCATCTTTTCTTTTCCTTTATGTGCTGTACGTCTAGAATGAATAGTGGATTAGGGATACGACGGTGGAAAGTGGTTGCCACCATTTCAACTCTATTGAGTGTTATTATCAAACACCGCAGTACTGCACGCGACCGAGCTGGTAATCCATGCAAATCGTTGCCAGGTGTACAAGGTGTGAAAAGTGAGAGCTTTACTTAATGTTGTTTATTCAAGAGCCATTAAGAGAACAAGATACTCCATTTTTATGCTGTAATTATTGTAGCTTTTGTTTATTGTGATTGTGTTAAAGACTTCATTACAGAGCACAGAATATGGTAATGAAGTATTTTTATTGAACCGTACCATGTTGTTCCTTACTATTCTCTCTAGTTTATCTATCCGATTACATTACAGGGTTTTATTAAGCAATCGTTTTTGATATATTTATTTTTTAATTTTGTAGATTTTGTATTTCCTTTTCCCCTCAATATTATTCACAATAAGATAATAAATGAATAATGATACTAACTGGTAAGTCACAAAAACTAAATATAAAGTACATTAAAATTTATACAAACTAGTGGTTATAAAATAACATCTACCTATTCTTCTCTATACCCTCACATTATTTGTAATGGAACGTAATAATATAATATTGACTCTAGTATCCTAATAATTCCCCTGGCATTTCTTAGAAAACTTTCTTGGACAAGTAAAGCTCGGGAGATTAGAATGTTCTACAATTTGCAAAATCCAAATTTCAGAGAAAGAATTGAAAATCAGATATAAATTATAATTATAATCGCGTTATGCAATATTCCAATAACATGCCTCAGCTGAGGCGGTACCCAGCCGGAGAACATATTTGGAGGGGAAAATCCCGCAGGCTGACATGTAAGTCGGCGCCGGATCTCACTTCCCAGCCGGGAAGGAACACCGATATCTCTGCACTAACAGTACAAAACACCGAAGCAGTTGACGCGCCATGAAACAATGAACAGTCGCCAAGCCAAACAGACGAAGAAAAGTACTGGAGGTCTTCCCGGCCAGTAGAGTACAATTTTTCATGCCGCACCTCGCCACTGGCCCCGGTCGGCACCCACGCGAGGACCGAAAGCTCTCTTGCCCCTTCGACCCGTCTCGCAGTCCGTCCGGCCGCCGTCGTTATCGGCACCGATGCGGCAATTTGTTTGCCAGATGTGTGTCCCGCCGCGAGTGGTTCAGAGGTCACCCGCGGTCGCCGTGCGGCAGAGGGCGCGCGAATGCGGTTGTGAAGGGGTGTTGAGTTCGTTGCTGGCTTTCCTGCAGATGATGGCTTTTTGCCTCTGTATGCTTTGTGGGTGTGTTATTCTGACTCCTTGAAACTTGTGACTTGCGAAGAGAAGTCTACTGGGGAATTAAAATAATCTGCCCGGACCAGATTTCCGGCTACTAACGTCGTAACTGAAAGGTCGTTACAGATTTACTATGAAGTTAACTGCAGCCCATATCGTGTCTTTTCGTGTTCTATGTTATGGCTATCGCCATCGTCTGCGCCACAGTGCCGACATTTTTATAATTGTAATTATAAAAATGTATTATAATTATAATTAATAATGATTTAATATTTTTTATTAAGAGAATTTCGGGCAAATTCCATTTGTGTCCTCTATTGAATAAACTTTCGGACCACTGGCCACCGACAGAGCTTTCACGAATCGCGAAAGAGAGTCGTCGCTTTGTTTGTTTTTCGATTACCATCTGTCGTGTCGCAAGGCGCACGGCCCACATGTGGCCTGCTGGCGGTCGCCTTTCGGTCGGCGGTGACGCCGAGTGATTAACTCTTGTTTCGGAGCGGCGCGGCGCGGCGACGGGAGCCAAGGGCGTGGGAGGGGCCAGTGGGCGCCCGCTCGCCCGCCCGCCAAACGCGAAGACTGATGGCAGATTTGGGAGCTTTATTACTTCATGTTCTGCTACTGTCGAAGGGTGTTTGCTTGAGTGATACTTGGCTGTCGAGGAGATGCTACGTCTTACGCACAGTTCCCGTTTCGGCCGTCATGCTGCGACCATTCTCTGAGCGAAATGCTCATAGAATGAAATGCTTACGTAAGGTCGCAATAAGGCGATTGAAACGTTGGATCTATAATGCGACGTCTCCCGGTCAATCAAATACAGTCGTCTCCGGATATGTGAACTCGGATATAGTGACCCCTCTGATTTAGTGAACTTAAGACACTGGTCCCGTTTCACTTATATTACAAAAAGCAGAAGATTCAGTTGTAGTGTACCCGAACCTCGGCTACTGTGAGCGTAGGAAACACGTCGTGAAAATTAATTCATTCCTGGAAAAGAATACATCCATCAGTGACAAAAATTCCAACAACAGGCAACTTGAAAAAAATATATATCGCCAAAGGTCATAATCGAAGAAATCTCCCCAGAGGTGAAGGTAGCAAATCCGGAATTGGCACATTACTGATGGCCTTGTGACACTCAGTTTCTCTGCGGAATCAAAGGCCGTGTCATGCGTGGACAACAAATGGCGGCAGTAACGCACGATTGGTAGCTTCACTTTCAATCTTAGAGTTGATATTCCATGAGGTCAAAGAGTGTTGAGTTCTACGTGGGCGACAGGAACCACGCGAGTGCCTCAGCCTGGCGATATCCACCGCCTCGCACGAAAAATCGATCAGTTTTATTAGCTGCCTGCGCCATTCCGACACCGAAATCATTTCGTATGTTATTAACAAACCCCGTATTAGGCGAGTAAAAGGGCCTTCGGAGAGTGGGACGGTGCTCCAACAGTGCAAGAGTCATTTATAGTTGTCAAGACTGCATTACGATACTTCGGGTGGACATGCTTGTTGTATGTAGGGAGAGAGCACGAATTCTGGAGAAGGTAAAGGAGAAAAAGTACGAAGCAAACGGTTGAAAAAATTGATTTTTTAAGGTCAAATATATTAAAATTTTCAGTTCGTAAAATTAATGAATTTTGCTGCATCTCTATATTAATAAAATCAATAATTATGGAGGTATTCTATTTAATTTTCATTTCATCTGATTTAGTGAACCTAGAATATAGTGATCCAAAAATGATAGTCCCCAGAAGCTCACTATAACCAGAGTCCACTGTATCTGCTGACTCCAGCCGCGGAAGCCTATGCTTTCGAGATCGTTTGAATTTTTAATGGGGATTGTCACATGGATAATCTTTCTCCTAGCGGTAGTCCCATGCAGTTACCCGATTGCACGGACTGAAAGATCTGCTCCCGGGCGTATGCCAGTTATCACGGGGTGGATTAATACTCACGATCTCCACATTGGGGGAGACGATGGTGATAAGGGAGAAGGGTGGAAATATCGCGCACCGTCCGTGGCTCGTTGAATCGGGCGCTGCCTTGGCATTCACCTGGAAGTGATCCGGAAATCCACTGTAATGTCACAAGCAACTGTCCATTACTTTTCCTGTCGTCTCTTCCTCCATTCGCCATCACTTCCTCAACCCTATAGAAAGTTTATTTCTATTTGTTACCAGACAGTAAATTTTCGCAACTTCCTCCCTTGATTACAAGTATGTCTGTTCTTCAATAAGTAATCCACTCTTCATGAAATTTGGTACAAATTAAAGCAATCCATTTTTCATATGTATCAGAGAGCTTCAGATACAAATCGTAGGATTCTTATTCGTTCTCTTTCAAAAATAAATCCATGTCGAATGGAAATGAGAATCTTGTATTCCATTCGTATGCGTTTCTTAAGAGTTATGTTCTTTATTTTTTTGGTCTCTGACCACTTTCTGTCGTTGTTAGGCGTCGTTTGGCTCACAAACGAAAAAAAGACAATGTTCTACCACTGTTTACAGCAATCAATCTCTGTTCAAAACAGTGAACCCGTGACCCCCTTCCCCCTCGATGCGCAAGTGTTGTTATTGATGGATTAGTAATTCCGGGAGCGTCAACTACTAAGGTCATTAGTCGCGTAAGTGCAATGTTTTTATCGCAGGGGATGACGGTAATCTTCGCTCGCTAGAAGGGAAGATCCGGCGCCGACCTAAGTCGGCATGCAAGGGTTTTCTCACACCAGGTATCTCCTACCTGCGAGACACTGCCCCAGCCAACTCCTGGCCGGTGTGGAAGTACAGTGTATACATGTGTGTGGGTGTGTCTAAGTAAGGGTGAAAATGCGGCAAGGATGAGGAAGGAAATATCGCGCGCAGTTTGTTTCGTACTGTTCCGGCATTCGGAACTGTTGACTGAGGAAACCACGGAAAACTACCGTTAAGATCAGTTGGCTGCTAGAATTGTCCTCTAGGCAGCGTCAGAACTCGACTTAGCTGAATGGCCAGTGTCGAATTTCTTGCCACTCCCGGTCAGAGGCACTGCAGTGACAACAGTTGATGTCGTGAACCACCTTTGCCGGTACCATGAACGAGTCGCCGTTATTCCTCATTTCTGTTAACTTAGGTTAATTACGTTTGATGACAAAGCTGGCTGATGACATGTGGCTACGAGAAAAAACAGAGATGTGTTTCCCAATAAGTGAAACCAAATGCAAATGCAAATGCAAATGCAAATGCAAATGCAAATGCAAACTTTTTACCAAATCTACTTCTGTTGAATTTCTCAAATGCCATACCAATGCTCGAATTATCATGTCACAAAATGATATTAAACCATTCGGTTGACCAACGTCTCTTTTTAATAGCAATCGATTACGAGCTTGATTGCATCTCTCAACTCCTTTTTTATATATACTACGTTTTACTTTTTCAAATGCCTTGTCTCGTGTGCCTCTTGAATATTTCATGTAAAGGTCGACTTTCAAGTTGTAGTACAGTGAGCAGTTGGTATGTTGATCGTCGGATATGAAGTGGGCGCTACCTTTTTTACATCTAGAAGCGCATACCCGAAGTTGAGATGAGTGTAATTTTAATTCACTGATTGTTATCACAATAAAAATATTGGTCATTGTTGAATACAAGAGAATGAAATGAAAACCTTGAAATCTTTTCTAAAGCCTTCTCGAATACACACCGTATACTTTATTTAAGTGAAATAAAGTTCGCACGAGAACTAGATAAGGATCTTGGGTTGAAGTGAAAGAATTTCTTTGTATATTCGAAAAACTAAAGGATCTTTAAAGTTACTATCATAATTACGCAAAACACTTCTTCACTCAAGTAAGCCAGTTCGTGAACCTTTTCTTCCATCTTGATATTTCTGAAGTTTGTTGTAAGAAATTTCGGTTTTGGAACTCTAACCGAACTAAATCAAAACAGAAATAGGAGAGAATACATTATCGCCCACGCTGATTATCTTCCATCTACTGATGAACATTGTTCTCGTATCCAAATACCTAAAATGTGATTTGCTGAAGTGGATAAAATGTAAGCAAACAATAAGTTGTATTCTCTCTTCTGTTCACAGAAAATGCACGTTAGTTTTGATTTTATGTCCCTTTAATATCGAAGCTTAAATTAACACAATATTTCACAAATATTATTAGATTAGATTTATTATTAATTCTGCAATTAAAGTATTGCAACTTGGTAGCATAATATCTTAACTTCACATGAATTATGCTCCCATTGAATTACAAATAATTATCAAAATAACAAATAACAATTGTCAAATTCTGTAAATTAATAAATATGAAATAGTTTAATGTTTTCAGAACACGAAGCACTTTAAAATGACTATTCAAATCCTTATAATCAATTTTGCTGATGTACGTATTAATTTTGCGATCTCTCTTTCCAAGTGATTATTTTACAATTATTTGTTTTCTTCAAAAGTAAAAGTAAGCATTTCGCGACAATTTAAGTTATGAATATCAGTGAGATCGGAGTGGTTCGCGACCGGTGTTGAACCTCAATGGAATCGGAGCCGTAGATAGACAATGTATGAAGATGATGATGGTAAAAGAGCGCTGCAGAATCCGATACTTTGCTTATCTATCTACATGCAAGTAATTATATTTTACAAATGTATTTTTTCAAAAAAAATTTGTTTAGCGGAATTTAAAATTATGAGTGTCCGAAAGGATGAATGGTTGGCGACCACTGATGAACTTCAACGTAATCAGAGTCGTGAATAAATGACGACGATGATTAAGGCTTAAGGGCACTTCAGCACCCGACTTCATCGGCGTCCGTGCCCTTACCCGAACCGTGCCCTTACCCGAACCAACCTTGCCCTTACCCGAACTCGCAGCCAGAGCAATACCGTCGCCCGCGGGATGAAGCAATCAGGGGCGTCGTGTGGCGGAGGTGTCGTGCCGCGCCGTGCCGCGCCGGGAGCCCGTCTGCACGGGCGGCTCCGCTCTGAGGCACGGTGGCGTTTCTTCCACTTGCTATATCGTTGGCGCGGGCCATTTCTTGCGACTAACAAGCAGCGGAGCGGAGCGGAGCCGAGCCGCGGACGCCCGCCACGCGGTCGACTTCAATGGAGCCGAAAACGTCGATAAAGTCGTGGTGCGCGCGGGAGATGCTTGCTGCAACGGAGATCCACGCGTCTGTCGCCACTCACCGAGACTTTGAATGGTGAACGGCGCGGCGCGGCCGCCGCTAATAAGCATTGGGCCAAGGCAGTGTCTCGGACGTGGAACTAGTCGACCCTTACAAAGCGGACCGGCGATGTATCGCTTACCTTCTACACGTATGTTTCATCGATTTTTTTTTTTACGAAGCTTGCGATGAGTACCCAGACAAAATATGTTGCTCCATTGGTGCAGTTAGGTGCGTCAAAGATTAGTTTGACTATTGAACGACGAACCACTTTCTGTTACGGCATGATATTTAGATATATCGCAAAGCACATATTGAAATGTCTTTTCTTGGGTAAATGAATGTCCAAAGGAAGTAATCAATTGACGCAAAAGCTGCCTTAATGAACTGAAGGGAAGCTAAAATGAATCTCAGACTGTTGCTATTCTTCGATAATGTACTCCTATCTCTTCACGGCCATCGAAGTCAAACTGAGAGCACTTTCGTTCTTTCTCGAAGAACAATCGTGTCGTGTCATCGCTTGTCTCGGCGTGCCTATATTGAATTCCTTTATTGGCGGGTATGATGCGCCGAGGAATGTGGAAGTTCTGTGAAGTAGGGGGCGACGCTGTCCGTCAGTCTTTTGTTCGCGTGGTGTCGGCGGCCCCTGGGCGCCACAATGGAGTTCTCGGAAGCCATTTCCCGGCGTGGCCGGTGGACAGGCTGGCGCGAAGGGAGCCTGACCATCATCTGCCGCCTCTACTCATTTTCGGTGGGTAAACGGACTCTGGGTCGATGTCCTTTGCGGGGTGTCCAACAGCTCACTCTCTCGAGATAAGAAACGTTGCCTTGGATGCGCAGCCACAATCATCTCGACGTGAGTAATTGTGCATAATACGTTTCAGACAGACACACAATGTGGGTTCAGAGCTCAAGATCAATGGCGAGTGGTGAGTTCTTAGAACGAATTATGATCCAAATCGTGCTCTCGGCCTTTAATGATGGGTTTTAACTGCTGTGCGATGTGATCAGCCCATCTAGCTGTCACCTCCAATAGTGCATTTTAGAAAGACTTTGCGGTACCTGCTGGAAAATACACGTTTAGTTTCCCAATGTCTGATATTTTGTAGAAATCTTAATCGTGCATTTTCGTTTAATGTGAATTTACAAATGTATTCAGTGATGGCAGCATAAATCTCTGATTACTTGTCACACTCATTCTAATTTCATTACTAGGTTTGTCAATATATCTCTCAAAATTTGTTTTATAGGTTTCGTGTGTAAAGACTATCCCTAATCAACAGGTTCAATTTTCGTGTTGAAGACCGAAATACTAAATTTCTGAAGGATATTACCGTGCTTTAAAATAGTCGATATAAATTCAAATTTGCTCTTTCAGTAGAAATTTCATTATGTTTAGATATAAATTGTAGATCAGAATGATCATTCAGGGTGTCGTAAGTAATATTGATGATGCCTCAAGAAAATTTTAAAAAATAGTTCTTTCACGTAACATACTGGTTCGTGACAAGACGATTCGTGTCAAGACACATCACACTTTACACTCTCAGATGGAATAGTACAAACCGGGTTAGAAGACAGTTACATACATCCACTTCACTTATCGTGCTATTCCCTACCTCTCCCTTTCACCTTTCTCCTCCGTTGGCTTCCTCCTTGTCACTGGCAGTTATTGATGGACCCTGCCACGTTCTAGCCATTCCACGACGTTCCTCGCCCCGATCCTCTAATCCCCTTCAACGTCAGCTGGCCCGACCATTCCTGCTTGTCCCACCAAACGCGCTCCGACCTACTCCCATCCACCCCGACCTACCCCGACATAACCGGACCCAACCCGATACATCCCGACACATCCCGTCTCATCCCGTCACGCTTCATATCCCCGACCCACCAGGAACCTAGCTTAACATATTCCAACACACACACTACGACACACGCTTACACACAGCAACACAACCCCACACACCGAGAGACTAACTGACATACCCCGACACACTCCGATACACCCAGAAACACCTCGCTGCGAGATGCCATGTCTCTCCCCACCACACCAAAATCCATCGTTCTGGCCACTTGGAACACGTACCGCTACGTGACGTCAGCCTATGCGATCTCTGCCAACCTCCCGTTTCTCCCTACTACATTCCACCACATCTCGCCGATCCCCGCCTCCAGCCGCCAGTCACCCGCCTTGCTCCACCACGCCCCCTCCTGCCCCACCCCACCCCACTCCACCACGCGAAGGCCCGCTCCACCGCATTCCTCCTTCCGCGCCCCCGCTCTATTGCGAGTGGCCTCTCTCCACCCCATCCCACCCCGCCGGCTTAGGTGGCTCAGGGTATCAACTGATGCCACCTCAGTGCATCTAAACGGGAGCTCCTAGGGTTCAACTCCCGACCATAGGATTTTCGACCTAGCTATGGCTCTCTGGCTAGTGTCGAAAACGGGCCGCCGAGCAGGTGCGATCGTTTTTTTTTCTATTTCTTGTTTGATCAACACACTCTGCACATTTACATGTACTCACACTACGACGTATCCCGAGAGACTAGCCTGAAGCTTAGAGCTGGTCCCGGCTGGGGCGGTGTCCTGCTGGGAGAAGATACCTGGATTGTGAGAGAAAACCGCAAGTCGACGTGTAAGTCAGCACCGGATCACATCATCCGGCTGGAAATAACACTGCCACCTCTCGTGATAAACACATGTACCACGCTTACGGGACTAATTACCATTGTTGTTGACGCGAAATAATCAATCCGCGGAACAAACCCGCGTCTTCCGCTTTTCTCTTTCGGAATTCCTTCTCCTGTACTTCACTGCGTCGCCTAATACGCCCGTAGCTAGCGCTTTGCCCCGGGAGGCGTTCGTTCTGGGTGGCGGTGGTGGCGGCGAGCTGTTGATTTAGGTGCCCGGGGTCAGAGGGCAGCGGGAGGGACCGGCGTTAATTAGCCGCGCGTCCGGGCGCGACGCGGTCGTTTTCCGTGCGCAGCCCCTCCCANNNNCCCGCCCCGCCACGCCCACTCTGCGCCCCGATGGCCGGCTCGCCGCTTTAATTACTCGCCTTAATAGTTTTGGACGAGTGCGCTGCGCGCTTCGGCGTACGCAGGGAAAGTGGCGCTGGTCTAGTCATTTCGAAACTACTACGTACCTAGATGATTTGAGTAAGGAGAAACATACATTTGGTGTCGAGACTAGATTATTTAGAGTAAGGAGAAACATGGATGTTCGGGGCTGGAGACACATGGTATTTTATTTTGTAGTTATTCTTGGCATTTCCCTTGGTGTGTTCGTGTATTGCTGAAGCACTGATGGCTTTGAATACATTAATATCTGAAGTTGGTGAAATTTTTGCCGGAGTTCTAAAGGTTAATATTATATTACACGCAAACTATCTAATACGTTTAAATATTGTAACAATCAATAATGACATGACTGGAAAAAAATTGCAAATTTTGAATAATCCAAATTTTTAAATTATTTACCATACCGTTATCTCTTCCATGTATTTCAACTTAGACCCCAATGTCGACAAGGAATGTAATGTGTGTAACATATTTTCGAAAAAGAATCATCTCGTTCTATTAGGATGTTACGTATAATATCGATCGGGTACCCGCTTTACCCGTTTACCCGCTTGCTATATTGATACAAACATGCTTTTTGTGCTAAACCAATTTTTCGATATCAAAAATCCACAAAAAAGGGATTCTGACTACACAATGTGTTAGCAGAAGACAGAAATAAGAGCCTATTTTTAGGTGTCAGGGACAAACACTATGTACACTTTCTGTAGTAAAATCGCCGTTTTATGGTACAGGATTACAATACTAAGGAAGAAGTATGCGAGAAAACATCGTGTATTATAGATATTTCGGTCTCATCTTTCGTTTCTTCACAAATGAAATGAGATTTTACATATGGTCTTCTTGAATAAGGTTTTATAATTAAAGAGTTAATGCAGACAAAATAGTCGATTTCATAAAAAGACTATACTGCATTACTTATCTTACAGACTAAAGAGCAACTTCTCCAACATGTCATTCTCCGTCAAAGTATCATCATAAATACTATTACTATTCGATAATACTAACGAATTGGCATGCCTTTTTTGCCGTGTTGCTCATTTGTTATCATTGAGAAGAAATTGGTTCAGGCACGAAACGATTTGTTGCTTGTCGTTCTGTCTCTGGCACATTGTTCTTTTAGAAGACAGGAGATGATGAAGAACTCGAACTTTCTAAATGGGACTCATTTATGAATCAGTTGCATGAACATTTCTTATATTGGATATCAATCATACATATTATTCTCCTCGCTTTCATTTGCTTACATAAAATTGAATGATAAATCAATCGAAGATACACGAATGAGATAATATTGAAATGCATGAAATCTATCTCTGAAATATTGAAGTAATTCATGTCAATTTCTGGTTTAACTTTATTATTTAATTAATTATTTTCTTTTTCTTGAAAGAGATCAATCAGAAATTATTTTCTCTAGTTTCTTTACTGCCTTTCTAGTACCCTCAAATACGTATTTCGATTTTACCTTCTCAGAATTTCATTCATTTTATCTAACGAAATTCCTAGCACTAAAAGTGGGAACACGAACTTAAAATATACTGAAATGCTCATGTACTCATTTCCACCAATGTACGAGATTCCCTTACGTACAACGAGAAAATATAATTGAACAGTATTTGATAAATATGTTTATATTTTCTTAGAAAATATACCATGAAAATTTTAAAAAATCAAAAAAAAATTAGTAACATATTTTTATTTATCTCTGAACTTTGATTTTTTATGGTCAACTTTACTCATGACAACGTGTCTGACTTTGCATGAAGTAACATGAAAGAAAGTAAACAATGGCAATATAACGTCATGATTATAAATATCGAGTTCTCGATTGCTTTGAAATTATAAACACAATAATAATCCAATAATAGAAATGCATTTTTAATGTTGTTCAATTAAAATGAACCAGCCCAGATGTCACAGGGAGCTCGATATAAACCGAAAACAATATTACATATCCCAGTAAGGTACGAAACTTTTCAACTAAGTGGTTGTGGCTTGGTTGGATTCTTATTTTACTAAGTACTTTGTATTGCTTCTGAAGCTCCCTCCCTTCTATAACCACTCGTCTCTCTCATCATTCAGCCATTATGAACACATTCCCAATCTTCACGCAATAGAACAAAAAGAAAAACTACAACTGTAATCGCCTTACCTAGAAAAGTGTTATGTTAAGGGCCTGAAACTCCTTGTCTCGACTATTCCAAAAAATGAACACGACATTCATTAATGTCTTTAGGCCTCTGTAACCTCCTCGAATTGCAATCTCCTATAGCGTCTATTGTTGCTATTACAGGATGCATCACGGTCAATATTTTTCGTAACATCTTCTTACAAGAAAAAATTGTCGAAACAAGATATATAATTTCTTGAAGTATACTCATACGCCAATATTAGCTACTACTTGTTTGTTTTAATAGTTCTAAAAAGACAGCAAACTGTTAAATGCTCAACGGACACCAGCCTTTAAGAGTGGCTTTTTGCTCCTCGGTTTAGTTGCGTGAAGTCAATGTATTAGGAGAATTGTGCTACGAAAAGCATGAAAAGAGATTGTCCTGATACTCACTTTGTTAGATCATCTGGAAATTTGCCGACCCCCTTCAATTCGCAGAACCGCGGGCGTCTTGAGCGACATCGCACAGACTGTCACCCACTGAAGCGTCGGGCGAATTTCGATGTGTCCCTTATCGACGATCGGAACGTTCAGCACAAGCTGCGCTGAGCGAAGCTGCGCGCGGCGTCCGCCAACCTGCGACCGCGGGCCGATCCATCGATTTATCTCGCGGCGCGAGATCGACCTGTCGCATACCTGAACAGGTCGTCGACTACTCGCCAACGTCGGATGCAGGCGACGGCGGCCGCGCGTCTTGCGGGCGTGGTGTTCGCGGGGCTGGTCCAGGAGATGACGAGCTCCTGATTGCCATTTATTGCGCTCTCAGGGCACGAAGGCGTACCAACGTAACGAGATTATCTAATACGTGAAAGGAAAGAAAATTAAAGAAAACAAATTGATCTGGTTCGTGGCAGAGCGCGTTTCAATTTATGTTCGCCTCATCGTAGTGATGCTGGATATACACTAGAGAAACAAAATCTTGACGCAGATTTCGTCAGTAAAAATTAAATTTTTGGTGTCATAACACAGACATTCTCACACTATCTGTAAATTTCTACTTTTAGAAAATTCTGAAGCTTCAACAATAGTGGAAATCACATCATTGGTTGTAGGCGTAAGTATTTGTTATTTTTATAAGCATCCAGTCTATTCAAGAAAACGTTTGGAGAAAAAAGTATTTTTGAGAAAATCATATTTTTAAAATTTTCTTTATTTCATGCACAATTAAAAAAAAACTACTTACAATTTGAAAAAATGTATAAGATTTTAAAGTTGTTTTTGAATTTTGACTTTATTTGTATTTGAAGAACAGATTTAGAAAAAATCTCTCTTCAATATTGTAGTTGCAGAAAGACTCCGAAAAATCAGATTTACAATTTTCGAAATTTCTAAGAATTTAAGAAAAACTTGGACCTGTGCGATTTTTATAAACGCACGTTGATCTGTTTAAGGAAAAAAATTAAAGACAAAATTTGAGGCATTTTTAGCATATTTGAAAAATATATTTGGGGCTTCATGAACAGCACTGTCCAAAATACAAATATTCATAGTGGCGCCGATGTTGTAATGGTTAACGTATAAGTTGGCGGATCGACGCCGTGGATTTTTAAGGGCAAAAAATCCTTCGTACACCTGTCGCATGTTATTAGATTTACTTGCATGTAAAAGATCCTCAAGCCTAAATGACGCCTCTGAGCTAAATCGCCAGTTTCGTTCCCAAGAAATACCTCCTTTCTCCGCTAGTGGGTGAAAGGAGCGTAGCAGAATTTGCGTGGTCAGACGGAAGAGCGGGCCTTATGGCCCGAGTCTCGCCACGTACAACAAGGCATTTTTCATTTCAAATTCAAGGATATGGATAAGATGTATCGGAAAATATAAATTTTGTTGGAAATCCTGCTGTCGGTTTATCTGTTTGCGTTGTTGACAAACACATCTTACACCACACGATTTTTCATTACTACACAACTTGTCATGATTATGATTTTGTGCAATAAACACTATGTTAAGTGTCTTTTGTGCTATTTGTAACAATAAAAATTCTCGATTTTTAATGGAACATTCCTGGTTCAGTAAAGTTGAGTGAAACCACAGGACAACTACTCAGTTCGTCGTAGGTGGTTAATTAGATGCAGCATGAATGTTTCCATTGCTTCTTCTCCACAATTTGTTCAGCGCCGCTTGCCCCGTTGTTCGGATAAAAAGGTGACAGTCGAACCATCGATTGTGGGTGAAGGCACGGCGACGACAAGCGCATTAGCTGGGTCGGGGAACTGATGCGGAGATGGTGGCGGCGGCGGCTACGGCGACGGACTGCAGATACAATCGCGATGCCTTCGATGCTTCGTCGCCGCCGTCGCAGGAAGCCTTTAGCCCTGTCGCCGCTGTTTGCTCAGAGACTCCTCCCGCTAATCGATCCTCTCAGTCGGTCGAAGAAGGACCTTACTCACAGGTCTCCAAAGACTTTAGAATTCTCCGTGTTTTTTGCTCTTTCCAACGTTCAGAGACAGTTTGCAAATAAAAATCCTTCACAAAGTCAAATGTTCAATGCAATTTATTTAATTTTGCTTTTAATTCAATATTAATGAAATTAAAAATATAAATATTGATTTTAGCATGAAAAATGTTTATAATAATTTACGATAAGATGCCACTGAATTTTTATTCATTACTACATATTGTACAATTTAATTTTAAAAAATATTTATAATATTTTAATTTTATTATTTATTTATCTTACCATTTTGGTTGTGCCTAATGAAGCAGACATATCAGTCTGAGGAACGTTGTGCCATGCATTAATATATTATAACGAATCGGCTCTAATCCATTAATATATTCTGTAATCCATAAAATTCCCTCATGGCAGAAAACTCATACTTTTTGTGAGTCGGAATTTAATGTTCTTGTCCAATATATAAGCAATTTGCCTTGACGCTGTTATACTTTGTAATCAAATAAATTTCTTTATGGTGATATATCAGATATCTCTTCCAAAATTTCGTGGTTGAGGATGGTTACATTCACGATATCACGTTTTAATGTGGAAGGAAAAATATGTAAATTAGGGTATCTGTCAATCTAATCTTTAAATTTTTAAATTATTTGACATTTTTTTTGTTTATTACTACATTGCACCAAATCACTAATGGAAGAAAATACGTAGTTTTATTGCGAAAGATGGAGATCTGCTCACACTGGTGTTTCGTTCATGACTTAGCGTCAGTCGAGGAAGATAGAGGTAGAAAAGAGAGAAAAAGAGATATTAATTTTCCGTATTCCCTGCGCGTCACTGTTCTCAAACGGTGAATTCAGCTCTCGAAGAATATTCTTGATATTTAACAATGGAAATAATTTTACCCAATTTAACATTCAAGCGGCCTATAAAAACATGCTGCTGTTGTTGTTGTGAAAATCATTTTGATTTACAAACAACGTTAACTTTTAATTGAGGTGGTTCCGAGCACTGAAATATGATATAACCATGTTACACAATCGACACATTTCAGCTGGCCGTACGTCGCTAATATTGATGGATGCACAAGTTGGCAGGATCGAAAATTAATGATGTTGCTGTTCGTGAGATCGTCAAATTAATGTTGACCTCATTCAGAGGCTTGAAGCATTAAATAGCACACACTTCGCACATATTGAAGCGCACATATTAACACTTTTAATTAGACGACATGTGCAATTAATAATTTCAAATCATGTTTCCAAAGCTCTTTAGAATGCGAGATACATTCATATATACGACTCATTTGTGCCGTATATAATACTCATTTACATTGTTAGTCAGATTAGCCATCCCACCGGAAAACTATACACAAGATGTGGTCTTCGAAATTTTGTTGCTCCTATTCTGGAAACGCTGGTAAATTTACCTGAATGTACTTATAGTGGTATATGGCAGGGGCTCTCTTATTTCATCTTCTTAATGTTTTGTGACACCAATGCCTTTTTTAATTGGATCAAACATTTCCTACTTACAATTATTATTTATAATTTTATGGGTTCACTATTTTAATTGCGGGCACAGCACTTTGTATCTATGGGTCATCTCAAATAACAAAATGGCTATTAAATAGAAAATATTAACCTTGGTCGAAACATCTTCGATCTCAGCGCGATATTCTAGATACGGTACATTCGTGCATCCAGACCCCATTGAAGTAGCGCATAAGCAATGTGGTTGCTCGTCGTGGACTGAATAAGTACCCGGGTCTCAAGACACGATTGAAAAGCAACCTCTGCGAGGAGATTGTGAGATGCAGGAAAACAGGACGAGGAAGTTGCACCTGGGAAAAAGAATCGAAAGGAGCCAGCAGCGGAGGAGGCGCTGATAGCAAGCCGCATTGGAACGTGAGTTCGTTTCGAAGATCGCGTTTCAGATGCAAATTGCTGAAAGGAGATTGTTGGAATGTTACATGAGAAAAAGGGCAAATTTTCATGGTTGAATTTTTGTGTTATACGGGTAGCTTCTTTTATTTTATTTTTATTTTCAGCCTTTTTAGCCTTTTTTGAGTGTTTTTTTACTTAATCATTTTCATTGAATTTAGTAGTAAATTTCAGAAACGATCTTAAATTTTACATGTGTTTGATTAAAAAGGAATTTTTATCTATTGATAATACCTGAAATAAAGAAATTTGTAAATTTCCTATCTTTAGTGACACGTGGATGTGACAGTCGTGTGGGCTCCTGAATCATGTAGTGAACAGAGGAACATACGCAAGTACCGGTCTCTATTCAAACAGAGTGATCTACACAATCATTCTCAGTTTTGTAGCAGAAGTATACTCCTGAGCGGGTATTATTCCACTGTTATGAGTGAGGTATTACTTACGAAAATCTAAAAACATTTAATACTTTTTAAGGTGCAAAGCATTGAGAAAGAACAGTGTTTGAAAAATCATGAGTGAACCGTGTTTTGGAGTACAGTTTTTAAAATAAGATATTTTTTCTTTAACAGCATGGAAAGTGAACTGAGAGGTAGGAAGAAAAACTAAGGTAATAACTACTTTTTTAAATTACAGAGAAAATGATACTGTACTGCGGCAACGCTCTATACTATGTGTACTAAGGTGAAACCCCTAACTTGTGAGATGGAAACAGCTAATTTTTGTAATTTATAAAGCTTGCTTGTTCCACAGTAATATATTATAAGAAATGTGTATGGTTAGTTTGTTGTTAGTGATTACGGGCGCGTCAACTACTGAGATCATTGGTCCCGTAAATGTAGTGTACATTTTCTCCTGGAGGAGGCGGTGATCTCCCGCTGGATGGTGAGATCTGGCGCCGACCTGCCTGTCGAGTAACTGGGTTTTTCCCTGACCAGGTATCTCCCACCAGCTGGGTACCGCCCCAGCCGGGACAAGCCCTAAGCTCCCGACCAGTCTAACAGCTTGTATGGTAGTTTATGTGCAAATTAGTTCAAGTATGTATAAAGGGTGAAGGCAGGACGAGGAAGAGGAAGGAAAGATTGCGCGGTCCGTGGCCCGTTTGTTAGGGTACTGATCCGGCATTCACCTGGTGTTGTGTATTCTAATATCTTCTGATAAGCGTTCATATGAGTATGAGTATGAACTCTCTCTCTCTCTCTCTCTCTCTCTGTCTCCCTCTCTCTGTCTCTCTCTCTGTCTCTCTCTCTCTCTCTCTCTTTCTCTCTCTCTCTTTCTCTCCCTCTATCTATCTATCTCTCTATCTCTCTATCTCTCTATCTATCTCTCTATCTCTCTATCTATCTCTCTATATCTATCTCTCTATATCTATCTCTCTATATCTATCTCTCTATATCTATCTCTCTCTCTCTATCTCTCTCTCTATCTATCTCTCTCTCTCTATCTCTCTCTATCTCTCTCTATCTATATCTCTCTATCTATCTCTCTCTCTATCTATCTCTCTCTATCTATCTCTCTCTATCTCTCTCTATCTCTATCTCTCTCTCTATCTCTCTCTCTCTCTCTCTCTCTCTCTGCGAGCATTCGTCGCAAAAATATCGCTGTAACTTTTACGAAATGTCCCCAATTGAACAAACATTTTTTAACTGTTCGAAAAGAAAACTAAATAGTAATAGGGCCTGCGTGAACATTATAATTACCACAATTTATTTATTTGGCATAATTTACATTAATTTTTTTTCCCTTCACCCATAAGAGGTCTTTAGAAATTATTTTATTACAATCATTGTAAAATATTTGCTTTGTGGTTTTGGTCAAGTATCTAAAAATAAATCTTCCCACTATCTATAAAACATGCTCTTCAAAAGTGTGAATTAAGCGAATTCAGTCAGAATGAATAATGTTGATCATATTAGCACTACTGGTAACACCGCTGTTTTCTGCCACTTCATGCCTTACATGTAAACAGTAGGTTATTTGAAATACGGCAGATTAATGTAGTATATGCCTGTGCTTCTGGGGTGTTAGTAGACCGACATCAGCTCCCAAAGATGTCGACGATTCCCGAAAAACCGGTCAAGTTGAGGCCTTCGGAAACAGGAATATGTCCGTATTTCTTGCTGCACATTTGGTCTCGCAGACGCGTACTGTACAAGCGTTGAAGTTTCCAAACGCCAGTGTGTTCGTAGGCAATCGGTGCCGTCAGCAGTTAAGAAAAAACACAACTGCAGGATATACTACGAGCCAGACGGAAATCGCTAATGTGCTTTGGAAATTCGTCAATAAACTCATAAATTGTACTGAAAGCAAATCTTTTCAAGCTACCCTACTGGAAATCTGTACGAGAGCTTCATTCTCTCCTGTACTTCTGTTCATATGAGCATAAGTTGAGATGTAAAATGTTTGGCTTATCTTTACGAAAAAAAGCAACTCTCTGTAAGGTGAAAACCTGTGGAATGCAAAAACATTACCTTTACAAATATTTCAACCACTTTTCATTGAATCAATAGTCACAAAATGTCTCAAATACATTTCAAGAAAATTGAAGTAAAAAAAGGAATACAAAATTGAAAGAAAACAAAACATGAATTCTTTCCAGCCGAACAGTTCTACAAATCGCGAATTTCGCTTTCCCCTCACTTATTTCAAATTTCTAAGAAAACAAATTTGTTCTGGGCTTGGATATACCACCGCGACTAACTTTTAATTCTGTTAGTTTCACTAAATGTGCACTTGTCCAAACCTGGAATGTAGAACATGTAATTTTCTTCACGCCTTATCGAAACTTCATTTCATCTACCTCTGCTTTAAAACCCGCATTAGAGATTTGTTTGTTTATATTCTCCTCGCTACACCGGAAGTACCGTTTAATGGTAGGTTTCAACGTGAACACCGTAAGATAACCACCGGGTAGAAAAATTTACTCCGAGGTACCTAGTCCTCAGTTCGAAAAGAGAAACTCAGCTTATTCAATAACTTTTGTGGAGTTCCTCGCACGGAATGGTCGCATCACGGTGCGGTCGTGAGGCTCCAACGCTTCAGCCAAGCATCGTCCTCAAGACAATAACCGGAAAATGTAGCTTCAAATTGCCCTACAATGCTCGGGCAGGCAGTGGGCGTTTTTGAGCGAATGTAAGGTCGAAATTTTATTCAGACGTAGAAAATTGCGTTCAATTGTTTGGTAAAAATTAAAACTTTGATTAGTAAAGTCACATATCTTCCATAAAATTACGATTCTGGGATTTTATTCGAATAGCTTTTGTTAGAAGAACATCAATTACGAGAACAACATAATACAAGAGTATTACTGAGAAGGAAAGTCGATATAAAGCAGAAAGAAACATTTCTGAGTCTTTCTGCATTAAACATGTTTTAGATGGAGGAGGTCACGTTACATAGTATTCTCGTAGCGATATCAAACACACTTTGCTTCATTGGATTTTCTTTACATTGCAAATTGTAGTCGTAGACTCAAAGGAAAATATTGAAAACTACATTAGGTGTACTTGGTAAAGGCACTAATATTTTGAATTTTGACGTCGAAAAAATGTTACTGTTACTTCTAGCACTATCCTTTTTGATACGTCTTCTTTAAATTCAAATTATAAGTTATTCTTCTTCAGTGTGAACGTTTTGCAGGTCTTTCGGGTTACTTAAAAGGTTCATAAATCGTACATATTCTGTCCTGAATGTGGTCAAGTGGATATTGCAATATTATAATATTGTAAATATACATATAAAAAGGACACTATTGATATATGTTTGCCATGAGAAGATTTCGATTCGAATATGCGAAAGATTCCAGAGAGAAACTTTTATTCTGCCATCAAAAGTCTTGATTGTTAGTGGGCTAATTGAAAGGTATCTACATTCTCGTAAAATTTAATCAATTTGATTATTTTGATATTGTAAACATAGGTATTTAAAATAAAAAGATTAGTGAAATGATGTACTGTTTCTTAGCTAGTTATATTTCACCCATTAAAAGCAAAAGGTTGAAAATCATATATTCATTAGTATTTCATACATACGTTTGAGATTATGTGTTCTTCTTCTAGTCTCTCACACGAGGGTGCCTCTCATGGAGGATATCAAATAGTCTCATGATGAGAGGAGAAATTTCTTTAACAAAAAAACGTTAGCACAACGTTGGCACAACCCTTTGACCTTGTAGATCAGATTCCTTATTTCTAGCGATATTAAATTAATCATCCTACGTTAATAATACGCTAAAGCAATGAACTATGATAGTAATCGGATACAACGTAAAATAATTTTGTAACGAAATAATTTCCTTGGGAATTTAGTGTGCTGAAATATCCAAATTAACTGCTATGAGGAAAATTTTAGGGAACGATCCTGAACTGTCTGAAAAGGAATTCCACTGATTTTTTGTTGGAACGCAATTACTACTCTAAATATTCAAACACCGCATTAGATTTCCCATTACGATGCATACAAATTATTGGTAGTTTGTTGGAACAGTAACACGGCAAACTGGATCGTGCGAAATCCTCTTCCTCTTCTTGGTCCCATCCTCAACCCTTAGGCACACACACACACTCAAGCTTACATGCATTGCACAACCACATATGTCGAGACACCAGTAGGAACCTCAGAGATTTCCCTCGGCATGGGGGAGGGTGCCCAAACGGTAGGAGATACCTGGTTGGGGTAAATCCACCAGCCATCGTGTATGTCGGCACCAGATTTCACCATCCAGTGGGGGAAGATCATGACCCTATCTCGTGATAAAATATGAACTACATTTACGAATCCAATGATCCTAGCAGTAGACGCGCCTTGAAACACGAATCAATTAATCGGAGACTAATTTTGGTAAGTTTACAGTAACTTTCTTCTAAAATGTTCTAGATAAGTTGATCTAAACCTTTCATCACACGCGCTATATCGTTCGGACGCACGATTTCAAGCAAGCCAAGTGAAATCAAATTTTCAAAAAAAGAAATCTCAATCGGACACGGTGACCAGGCAAACACGCATTACGTTCAACTGCGTCGGTGCACTTCCGAGAAGCTCTGCTCGCGCCCTCCGCCCGCCGGCGGGGGGACGCTGCCCTGCGCCGGTAATGAACACGTACGCCACGCGGCGCCGCCGCCCGCAGATCTCCGGAGATCGTGCCGGCCTCGTTATCGGCGGAAACGCTCGGGGAGATGGCGGAAGATACTGGGGGAGTCCCACTCACCCGCTGCGGCGGGCCACGAGCGGCGTGGGCGGCCACGGGGCAGGACGAGTTGCCGATGTTGGAAGTGTGCGCTAGGGATGCGACATCGATGTCGATGTTTCCGAAACATCGATGTTTTTGTAGTAACGTAAGAACGATGTTTTTGTAGTCACGTAACGTCTATGATTTTGAGCAACGTAAGGTCGATGATTTTGTAGCAACGTAAGGTCGATGTTTTTTTGTTTTTTTTTTCGATGTACTGTCTCTGAATGAAAAATTTTCAGTATCACAATACTGTAAAAGTAAAATATGAAATATAACCGATGTCAACATTGTATCAAACCAAAATAACGTTCTTTGTACTATTTTTAGCAACCAAACTGTCTGCCCCGAGATGACCTCCATGCCCTTGTATTTCCTCTTTCTTCATATTAATTTCACACATTGCGATGTGGTTAACAAATAAGCTCTGGGCGTAGGATCTACCCCTTCTCATATCCCTATTCGGTGAATTGATAAGCGTGAACACTTGTCATTTAAATTGTTTATGCACATGAATTTAATGTTAGAGGTTAGTAAACTAGTCTAAAAACGTTGATGTTGAAAATCATCAATGGGTTTTGACGATGTATTTTGAACATGGATGTTTTTATTTTGAACATCGATGTTTAACATCGATGTTTTGTTATGGATGCCGCTTCACTAGTGTAGGGGATTGTGTGTTGCAAGGTAGGCTGTGATCAACTAAATGTTTACGCATAGGCTTATTTAATTCCTTTGTTGAAAATACTTGAATTTTATTTATTATCCCATTTAATGATTTTTATCAATGAACAGTGCTTACAGCGAATTAAATCTCATATTTTTCAGTTATTTCATTTTTGAAATTTGAAGTTTTCTTGAAATTTCTAATGCATAGCAGTCACAAATTTTTTGCGTCTGTGTAAACATTGTCTTGATCCTTTGCACGTCTCGTTTGTGAACTATCAATTCATTTGTCCGCTTGGGTACGTGAATTTCATAATGTGCGCATGATATACAATCACATATTTGCAAGTCCGTCCTCAATCTTTTGTCACACTTACAACAATGGCTGTAACACACTGCAGGACTTGTTTGATGTCGAGTATTCTGAAAACAAAGTATTTTATTGTCTTTGGGGTACGGTAAAATATGTGATTGTTTCATGGAATTGATATTATTCATTGCAATAAATACAGAGGGTTGTATTATGTTCTTTCATTATATATTCCTATTGTCTCCCACCCCACGTATCTCCACCCTAGCCTTCCTCACCCCAACCATCTTCACCCCATCCATCTACAACCCTTCCCTTCTAAATTCATCGAACACCTCTTCCGAACCACCCAACCTCATCCCAGTCTACCCCACCTCATCCCACCCGACCCTACAGAACCCTACGCCTTCTCAACCGTATCCCAACCTGCTCCTACTCCCACCTCATCCCTAAGGGCGCATCAGGTCCGGCGGGCGTCGCGCCGCGCCGCGCCGCGTCGCGCCTTAGCAAACAATACCAGCGTGTGGTCCCGATACCATCTAGCGGCGAGCGCTGGAAAATGAGCTCTGCTTACGGTGTCGCCACCCCCCGCCAGCGCTCGCCCCTTTTAAAGGCCGTCGCGCGCTTATCCATAAAACATCGGCGCGCGCGCGTGATTTCGAGAAACTAGCGACGGCGCTGCGGATGGGCGGCGGTAATGGGACCGCAGGCAGGTCTTGTGGGACGCCTGCTGTCGCCCGGGCGCGCTCTGCCGCCCAGAGGCTGCGACGCCCACTCGTGTCTCGCTGCGGAGTTGTTTGGGAATCCTCGGGTCGTTCGGGTTTTCATCGGATGTGGAATGAATGGTACAAGAGGTGTTGGATGAAAAACGCAGCCGTTAACTTCCCTTTCGAGTTATAGTTCGTAGTTGGAATGTAAAAATTAATTTGGCGGCAGTCTTTCTGGGTAATGCGACCAAGGCCACAGAAGAGCATACTAATATCAGCACATCCAATCCGTCAATTGACATTTTTCGAAAGAACAGTTTTTTTTTTGAGCTGAAAGAAAATATATATTATTTATTGTTATAAAACATAAATCTACAACCTAAATTGTCCTCTACAACGTATTCGTGTTATTTATTGTTGAAATAAACATTTGGAAACCGTTTTGATTGGTAAAATAGAGGAAGGTGTAAATATAATCTCGATGAAAAATTATCTGAAGATTAATGGCGATAGCCATGTCATTATTTGGACCACAAATACGTGACTTGTGCATTTCTAGTACTTGTTTAATTTTAAATGTGTACACGCTGGAGACATTATGCGTGCTTATGTAGGTGTGAAAAATGCGGGCAATGATATTTGTAGATAATATGTAATCCTTAACAATAAATTGAGTTATCAAAATAATTTCATGTTGAGTTGCAACAGGCTCTATTCTGTCCCAATATAGCACATTTTTGTTACTACAGTTTCTTACAGACTGTTAAATACTTTGTGTTAGTTATTCCAAAAGATTTCACTCAGTCAAGAATAGCATAAAAAGGTCTGATAAAGACTCTTCCATTGTCTCTGCGTAATGCTATATGACCCATAAAACCCGCCTTGTCAAGGCGCTTCTGTCGAAAGCGGAGCGTCTCAATTGAAAAGATGAGGTCGTTCGTTCCGAGGGCCAGTCCATTACATCTATTGAAGCGTTGATAAAACGAGCGGTGCCGCTACTCCGGAGAAGTCAGAGTAACGTATGAACCTGCGGTAGGAGCGCCGTAACTTGAGGGAAGTTGAGATAGCTTCAGAACGGCGCCGCGCTGGACTACGATTCGCCTACTCTGAGTTAGGTGAGACCACCCAGTCACCACGCTCGGGCGACAAGTCCTACAGGGAGACCGACGGCAATACTCTCGTAAATGTCATCGCCATGCATTTATCCTCCATGGAAAACATAAATAATCGTCCATACAGGTATTCCTGCCTCTATGTAAACATCTCGTTTCTTGGCATCGATTCCCTTAGTTTGAATAAAATAGAGATAACGTAAATCGAACTTCGCGTTGATCATACTCGTTTATCTTACGTTAAGGTACCAGTAGTATACCCATCATGAAGCCTCTTTTGAATGCCCTCTTCTTTGATATGGTATTCAAAGGATATGTGACGGTTTTCTAATTTATTGATTTAGAATTGTTATGATGCATGTAAGAAGTTTACTTCCATTTTATTGAGACTAACCTTATGCTCATGTTTTTCGAGTGCCTGTTGTTTTTTATTTCGAAAAAAAAACAGTGTATCAGTGCGTCTCATTAAAAAGAACAAATAATATTTTGTCTCTGTTTTTCAAGAGAAGAATGTATTTTCTACTAGAACATCTATATGGTGTCATACGCTGTAACCCTTGTTTATGGCAAGTGTAACGATAGTTACGCAGGAAGTAATGAAGATTTCAAATTGAAATACTCATATCAATGTAAAATTATTTATGTTTCGAATATTAAAGTGAAACTCTAGGGAAAAAATCACTGCCTGAATTACAGCAAAATATTGGAGCATTAGAACAGGAACTGAAGTACGAGCTTAAGTATTTTGGAGCTGCAAAAGATGTGCACAACAATTTCTAAATTTCTTTCTGCAGTTCGATACCCCTTGAACCGATTTAATAAACAATATTAAAAGTGTCTCTTTAGATATTTATTTATTTTTAGATGATATTATATTTAGAGGAAGCAAGTTGCCATTCTCATAATTTTGTGAATGGTTAGTTGACATTATTATTTGTAGTTCCACTGACATAATTTCAGGAAAAAACTCTCAAATTTAATGCTACACTTACTGTAATAATTTAGTTTCTAAAATATTGCAGCTTGTACCACTTCTGCCCGTTGAAAACCTACGTTGGTGGCCCGAAATTGATCCTTGTTGGATTAGTCAAACTTATTTCTATTACATTTGGCCATTTTCCAAAGAAGCGTAGTCTCTAACATCCAATCGCATCTGAATGGAAATCTTGTCGAACAAAATTCTAATTGACTTCCTGTTTGGCTACCGTTCCCACATTCCAGGGATGAACAAGCCAAACCTTCTGACAAAACCTCAAGAACAGATAATATGCGAGACTACTTAATACATAACTCGTCTTTTCATATTGTGAAGAAAGTCACATCACTCAAAACCAATTGAAGATGTTCAGACCATATCTCAACTATTCTTACATTATCATTCTTAACGAAGAATCCAACGGTAAAATAGTACTGGAGATCCTTAATGAAGTTTGTAGGGGTAAATAATGGCGTTGATAATTAAGATAGTAACTTCATTTGTCATTCCATACGAACTGTTACTAAAAATTTGATAAAGCTAATGAAATATCCCTATCCACAACGATTCAGTGAAACATACACCGTTCATTGTGCACCCCTGTATACTGAATCTAAAGATTGTATCATGTGGATTTGGAGTTCTTGACGACACAAACTCTTAAAGAGTGGGGCAATAACTTTCTTCAGATTCTTTTTCTCCCTGTTCTTTCGACGGACGTTTGATTCCATTACGACCGTTGGGTCGATTTTACTCGCCAGAGGAAGTAATCCGTTTAGCTTCTCCCGAAGGCCAACGATCTAAGTGGCCCTGTATCTCAACCATCGCCAACGATATAAGCGTTATGTTATGGTGTATAATACGTAGTATGCAAATGCACATATCAGCGTTACCTTCTAAACGTTCTCCAATGGATTTCATTCTTCATAATACAGCTGGAAACGAGACATATTTTACATTTTCATCATACTTTCTTTCAAAGGGAACTGCGCGCACGTCCTACGTTCATATTTATGTTTATTATCACGACGAACAAAGATCATTCCTTTTATATACCTCAAACGTCAGCTGCCGACATTAATAGGAGACCGCTATGACGGCAAATGGTACGCTCTAGCCATTGCGTTTTGCGTTTTACTCAAACACGGAAGGTTCCAACTTGATCATTGTAGGCGAAGACAAATCAACATACACTCAAACTATCATGTAAATTTTAAATTATCTTTCATCCTCTCCTTAATGATCAGAGACGCTATGAATTAGTTGTGTGTTGGAACGCAAACAGTCTTTAGTGACCCCAATCGAAGAGGAAGGAAAAGCAGTGAGAAGAGAAGGAATGAATATTTTTAGAGGAAAGATGAGATAGTGAACTAGAAGGGAAGGAAGAGAAAGTGAAAGAAGGGAAAAAGAGAAAGGGATGGAAGAAAAGTGAAAGAAGAAGACGAGAAGAAAGTGAAAGAAGGGCAGGAGGAGGGAGGGCAGTAGGAGGGAGGGGAGGAGGAGGTGGAAGGAGAGTAAGGGGAGGAAGGAAAAGACTCTAAGAGGAAGGAGAAGTTGTAAGAGGAGAAAGTATGAATATTTTTAGAAGAAAGAGGAGACAGTGAATTAGAAGAAGGGAAGGAAGAGAAAGGGAAGGAAAAGAGAGTGAAGAAAGGGATGGAAGAGAAAGTGATGGTCGTAAGAGGAGAAAGTGAAAGAAGAGGAAAAGGGGAGGAAGGAGAGAGAAAGGAGCAAGGAGAGAAAGAGAGAAAGGAGAGAAAGAGAGAAAGGAGAGAAAGAGAAAAAGGAGAGAAAGAGAGAAAGGAGAGAAAGAGAGAAAGGAGAGAAAGAGAGAAAGGAGAGAAAGAGAGACAGGAGAGAAAGAGAGACAGGAGAGAAAGAGGAGGAAGGAGAGAAAGAGGAGGAACAGGCGAAGGTTAAGGGAAAACATCAGCTACAGTGTCGGAGATTCGCTGCGACTTGAACTTGGAGGTCGGGCTGTTTCCATTATTTAGGACACCCCGGACATCCGCCGCTTGGAGTCGAACCTCCCGGGAAGCGCGTCAGAGTCGCGTCATCCGCGCCTGCGCACGATGCGGGCGCCGATAGAGCGCGCTAACGGCCTAAACAAACAGCGATCACGCCGCGCGCCGCCGGGGGGTCATCGCCGAGATCGAGGGGCGATCGCGAATTTGACCTCGTGCCCCGCGCGGCGGGGCGCGGCGGGGCGCGGCGGGGCGCGGCGGGCGCGGCGGGGCGGCGGCGCGGGCGCGGCGGGGCGCGGCGCCGGGCGCGCGGGGCGCGGCGGGGCGCGGCGGGGCGCTGGCGGGGCGCGGGGGCGCCGGCGCTGTGTTGAGATCGGCTGCGGGTGGCCGGACGGGGAAACCGACGGTGAGCGGAAATCGGGCGCTAGAGCGGGGCGAGCCTGCGTGGAGAGGTGGGACGTGGGAGCGATGCGGTAGGGGCAGATGTCGGGGCGGGATCGGGGTTGGTGAGGGGTCAGGTGACGGTGCAATCATCAATTGGATACCAACCATTAAAACAATAAAATTCTTGGGCTTAAACTTCGATACTCGACTCAACTGGAAGCAACATATAGAGGTAAAAACGCAGCAAGCCAAAACTAAACTAATCCAACTACGACCGCTACTGAATCAACACAATCAACTCTTCAAATCTAATGCTCGATTACTCTACAAAACAATTATCCGGCCGACATTACTTTATTCTAATCCCAATTGGGCCAATGTTGCTAATACAAAAGTAAACAAAATGCAATATATCCAAAATAAATTCTTAAGTTTAATAACAAAAGCAACCTTGATTTATCAGTAACAGTCAATTGCATAACGATTTAAAAATACACACAATAAAAAACCAAATAGCCTATCTCGCACACACTTTTTACACTAACGTTCTAATTCAAGGATCATCCATCAATAAAGTAGGCAAAATCTCTAATTATCAAACGAGAATTAATAACAGATATCCCCTCCATTCATTTTATAAAATATTCGCAAACATTAAATAATACTTATTTGAGGTGCTTCCTACTTCCTCTCTCACTATATTTTTAAAAAAATATTATTTTTTATAATTGTAATATGTAATTTTAAGTTAGGGTGAGTATAAGATAGTTTAAGATCTTCAAACATTTTCACAGTTAATATGTAAACTAAACAATGTCATATCTAGCAAAAATAAAATTAGAATAAAAAAATATGACGGTGCGGGGCCGGGGTGGGGGAGGTGGAGGACGAGACCAACCCGGGCGGAGGCTGGGGTGGAAGGAGGGAAGGGGACCGGCAGTGGGTGAGATCGGATGCGGGGGTGGTAACGAGCGTCTGTGTAAACTCTTCTATAGGGGGATGTGCGGTGACCGTGTGGTGATTTCCTGATTGGGGGGCCTGGCGGGGCGGGGAAGGTGGCTGCCGCGACGGTGCAGGGGAAGGAAGGGTTGGAGGGAGGGAAGGAAGGAAGAAAAGAAGGACGTCACGGGGGTGAGTGGAGTTCATCGCGAGATGTAGGTAATGTTGGTGTAATGTCTACCAACAATTTAATGCCTACCAAAAATAAAATTACAATAAAAAACCAAAAATGACGCTGCGGGGCCTGGGTGGAGGAGGCGGAGAACGAGACCAAACCGGGCGATGGGTGGGGGGACCGGCGGAGGGTGATATCAGATGCGGGGGTGGCAAGGAGACTGCGCAGGCAAGGAACGTCTGTGTAAGCTCGCCTGTAGGGGGATGTGGGGCGATCGCGAGATGATGGCCGGGGGGCGGGGCTGGGAAGGTGGCTGCCGCAACGGTACAGGGGAAGGGTGAGAGGGAGAGGAGTGAGGGAGGTCACGGGGGTGACGTGGTAATTGAGAAGTGTAGGTAATGTTGGTGTAATGTCTACCAACAATGTATTGACTACCGAAAATAAAATTACGATAAAAAAACTCAAAAAAGATGTCGGGGTGGCGGAGGACGAGACCAAACCGGGCGGTGGGTGGGGGAACCGAAGGTGGGTGATATCAGTTGCGGGGGTGCAGGGATGGCAAGGGGACGGCGCTGACAACGAGCGTCTGTGTAAATGTGGGGAGATATGGGACGATCGCGAGGTGATGGTCGGGGGGCGGGGCGGGGAAGGTGGCTGCCGCAACAGTGCAGGGGAAGGGTGACAGGGAGAGGAGGGAGGGAGGTCACGGGGGTGACGAGGTCATCGAGAGGTGTAGGTGGAGATTGCGACGACGCCGGGCAACGGATGCAAGGGAATGCGGTGGAAGGGGCATTGGCAGCGAGGAGGCAGCATTTCAGTCGCAGCCCGCGCTCGCAGGTGATGCAGTCATAGGTGAATGGTGCGGGTGCAGGTGTGGGTTGCAAGGCGGTATGTTGAAAGTCACTGCTCCGAAGCAAAGCGGTCATTAGAAAAGGTATGATGGTTGTGGCGAAGAAAAAAATTGTGAAAGGTAAATCGAAACTAAGGAAGAAATACAAAATCAAAATGAAAATTCGAAACAAATGTTGCATGTCAGGAGAGTAATATAGACAATAAACCTCTGCTGTGTTACCTACAATCTCAAATTGTCCAAATAATACCAATGATAATATTTTTTTTCTCATCTAATCACTATAATAGGAAAAATTAAGAGGTGATATTGTAAGAAAATCAAGAGAAGAAATAAGGAATAATCATTTTATTATTACTTCAGCTTCGTTCAATATTGATAATTGTTAAGTGAATTTCTTTAATTTTAATTTGTTTAAACTACTGAAACAATAAAAAATCATCTTTTCAATACTAAGTCAATCGGGTTTCTAGACGTGTTTCCTTATTCACAAGCTCTCCAGATAATATTAGAATAATGACAACAGAAACCAAACGTCTGAAATACTAAACGTTTATTTATTTAATTTTACACTTTTTCGATGAAATGTAGTATTAAAATATTATTTTTGTTTGTTTGACTTCATTTTGACACGAATAATTATTGCAAGACGTTGCTAGCTACATAAATGCCTATCTCGAATAAGATGCGCCTTCTCATGTATGATTTGTGCTCTTGTGCAGTCACTACCATCGTAAATTGATGTTCGTGGGGTGCATCCACTACCATCGTGAATGGATGACGTGTTCGTTCATAAACTGCGGCCAGTTGTTTCTCCCTGCAGAGTGTAATTCGGCTAAAGACATGGAATACGGTTTGGATAAAAACAAGGTAGTTTATTAGGAAAGAATGTGGAAAGTAATGATAACATATTGATACCGATAATCTTGTAAGTTATTTGAAAATTAGTACGAACATAAACGACGAAAATTTGGAAGGCAGAAAAAATTTGAGTATTTTGGAGAATAACGGGTAGCGTAGTTTCTATTATAATGTGTAGACACTGATATTCGATAGTTTGTCTTAGTCGCAACCGCAATTAGTTTGTACTTCGTCAAAATAACGATAGATGAGAAATGCGTATCATTCCAGAACATCGAGCTGAAGCCCCCAAACGACGCAATGGAATGGGATATCTGTCGCAATGAGAATTCAGAACTTTTACAGAGCGGATAATATGCTGTGAGTGGCGGGAACAGAGGAAACACACTGCAAAGGCGAGGAGTATTTAGTTCGTGTTCGTAGGGGACGGGGCAGAACGACGAGAGCGTTAAGTTCGCTACTGAGACTGTTTGGTGAGGGCCACTGCAGCGTCTGAAGTAATGGGGGTGAAATGATACATACATGGGGTTGTGTCCTGTCTGATCACCACGGTGACGTGGCAGGGTAGTTGGTAAAGGAAACGCTCAGATTGCACCAGCGGTGGTGGAAGTGGTAGCAGAGGCGGTGGCTGGGATTGTGGAGGCGTTGTAGTCGCCACGGTGACAGCAACAACGAGGCACACTAGAAGCGGTCTGATCGTCATGGGGGCGTCGAGAGCGTCTGGCGCGGTCGCGTCGCGCGGTCGTGGGGCGATGGGAGCGACGAAAACCTCTGCAGCGGCAAGGTAGTCTGATCGCCTGGCGATGGGGGTGTTCGCGGTGAACGATATGGAGAGCTGGGGACAGTCAATCGCCTGGAAAAGGGGGGCGAGAGCATCTAGAGCAGCGGGGGCAGTCTGATAACCTGCCGATGGGGAAGGCGAGAGCGTCTGGAGCGGTGAGGGCGCTGTGACCGCCTTCACAATGGGGACGGTTTGATCGCCTGCCGAAGGGGAAAACGAGAGCGTCTGGAGCGGTGGGGACGTTCTGATCGCCTTCACAATGGGGGCGGTCTGATCGCCTGCCTCACAATGGGGGCGGTGTGATCGAGTGACGAGAGTGTCTGGGGTAGCGGGGGCAGTCTGATTACCTAGCGATAGGGAAGCGACAGCGTTTGGAGAGGTGAGGGCGGTCTGATCTCCTTGGCGAAGGGGGTGATCGGAGGCGCCGGGGCAGTCTGATCGCCTCAGCGATGGGGCAGTCTGGTGGCGGCGGAGGGGCGTGGGAGGCTTGGGCGACGTCCGTCTCGCGCGCGCCTGGCGATGGGAGCGACAAGAGCGCCTGGCACGGCGGGGCAGTCTGATCACCTGGCATTGGGAATGGTGAGAGCGTCTGGAGAAGTGGGGGCACTCTGATCGCCTTCACGATAGGGGGTAGTCGGGGGCGGTCTGATCGCCTTGGAGTTGGAGATGGGAAGGCGAGAGCGTCTGGCGCAGCGGGGGCGCTCTGGTCGCCTTCACAATGGGGGCAGTCTGATTATCTGGCTATGGGAGCGACGAGATCGTCTGGCGCAGCGGGGGTAGTCTGATCACCTGGCGTTGGGGAAGTCGAGAGCGTCTGGAGCTGTGGGTGATCTCTGATTGCTTTCGAGATGGCGGTCTGATTTTGGCGAAGAGGGCAGTCTGATCGCCTCGACGATGGGGCAGTCTGGTGGCGGCTGAGGGCGTGGGGGGGGCGTTGCGGCGTCCACGCCTCGCCAGCGCGCCGCGCCGCGCCGCTCCGTTGCGCCACCCGGGGCGCGCGTGACCGCGTCCTCGCGCAACGCGCCGATTTGCGGCGCCAGTGTGTGGTTAGCGGTTTTCTCCGCGGAAGAGCGTCCGGGACGCGCCCTCGCCGTGGGAAAGGCGAAGGGGCTGCGCGCGCAGCGCCGCGATATTGATCTTGCGCAGTTGTCTTCAACCTCTGCGGGGCGTGCTGGCCGAAGGAGGGCCCCGGCCTGCGTTTTAAAACGATTTTTCTTCTGCGTTGCTTCACGCTTGAATGGCGACGTAAGTGCGTGTATATCTTCTGGGATGCAGCTATGGCTTGTAATGCTGCGCGTACTTACGAAACTTGCGATTGAGGCACAATTATTGTCTCTATCCCAGACACGATTTACGTTCGCCATGCAGTCGATCGGCGATTACTCGTTTACGTATTCCGTACATTCAAATCGTAATAATGGAATCTTTTTAGTGACATGAAAATGCTCCGTGTTTGTACTAAATAAAGTTTAACCACTTTTTCAACGCAAGGAACGTACTACCAATGTATAATTGTAGTGAGTGAAAATTAACGTAATTGTGACTGATTTGAGTTGTTCCTAAATGGAATTTCCTTCATCAAGTCAAGATCAATATTTTGAAAATGAATTCGCTTTACAGCAAGATTCGAATTAAGTTTGTAGAAACGTTAAAAAACTGACAATACAATTTAATTCATATGCAGGATATAATACTATCTTAAAAAAACATTAGCTTATTGCTATTCATTACTTTTTAGGGCACATTAATATTTTTTTATACACGATAATAAAAATACTTTTAAACACTCAGCAGATTGCATGTTCACATGCCATTACGCAAAAATAAAAAAATAATACCGGCAGTATTTATAAAAAAACTGAAATCGTCTCATCGCGTGATGATATTTTTACGTTCATTTGGGTCCCAAGCACCTGAAGCCATCATTGGTGCTTTAGAATGAGTTACGGTTATTGATCTTGGGAGACTTTAAAAACCCCTCTATGTAAGAACATGTCGTACTATTTGTAATGATAGGTCATATATTATTCGCTTTTTCATGTTATCTTAAAACATCAATGTCTCCAACACCCTCCTCATTATATGCCTTCCTTACACTATATTACCTTTATTTCAGGCTATTCTTTTATTACTATTTTTAATTTTTCCTTATTACCGCTTTTTTATCTCATACAATTATTCATTGCGTCTTCTTTGATTATTATTCCCTCAAATTACTTGTCTTACGAACGTCATAAAACCGATTTTCCTCAATCACATCCTTTTAAATTTGTTTCTACAGACCTTTACTTAATTACATTTTAATTTTTTCATGTCATACTATTCGTGTTGGAAAACATTATATTTTTTTCATTCTCTCACACAATTCCATACCTTCATTATTTATTTTCATTTGATGGACATGTTTTTTGAAAAGTACTTTATTCAATTAATAGGATTTACCTTCTCGCTCACCTACACTTCACTCCCACTTCTCACCTATACCAGAAATCTAAGGGCATATACTTACTATTTAAAATCTCTCTCCTACAAAGTTATAGTCAACGAATACACCTTTCGCAATATAAATACTCGAATTCAAAAAAAAATTGGACATTGGAATTTGCCAACGGTAATAAAATGTATCATAACGTCTCATTACAGTACTTGAATTGATATCAAACATGGCCTGGCGGTCTCGTTTAAAAATTCCCCAATCTCGAATATACGATCGTCTACGATGTCTTGTGTTACTTATTTTGTACCTAACCATTATGTTAATAAGATACAAACGTTACTCAAAAACAATATAATACGAGTATCGTTCCATTTTATGTCCGGCTGATTGTGTTTAGAGTTGGCATTGTTGCTGTATGCAGTGTTTCTGACCGGGAGGTCCGATGGCTCGAGTCCCGACGGTGGTGGATTTTCGACACTGAGTTCATAGCTAAGTCGAATTCAGACTCTGTCTGTATAATAATTTTAGTGGCGATTTGATCTGATCGGTCAGTGTTCGTGATTTCTCCGATCAATAACAGACGAATGCTGGATCAATACCTTAACAAACGGGTCATGAATCTGCGATCTACCCTTCCTCTTCCTTGTCTTAGCTTCCCTCACAGAACTACATGAACTGCACTATCACACATGAAGTGAGATCAGACGGAGACTTTGAGCTGGACTAGGCTGGAACGATGCCTTGCCGGGAGATGATACCTAGAGAGGAAAATTCACCACTACTCGACTCGTAAATGAGCGCCGGATCTCGCCGAATTGCCTGGAAGGAACACCAGTTTCCGAATTCAAACATTCGGTATTGACCATACCAGATGACTTTCCCGGAAACATCACTTAATCAACCAAGCAATCAATAATTAATCATTTTTATGACAATTTTATTTTTAACTTCAGAAAGCATCCGCTTGCAATAGAATATTGACTTTTACGCTCCGTGACCATTTGATTCCTTTACCCATTAAAAAACTACAAGCCCCCTTCTTCACACGCACGGCTCCACTTTGTGCAGCTTCCGTGTGGCCCTCTGCCGCGAGCACTTCTTCGCGTGCGACACTCTTTGCCTACGTTTGTTCGGCGCCGCGCCGCCGCGGGCGCCACCGTCGCGCAGCGCCACCTACAGAGGCGCCGGCGGCGCCCTGTCGCGCGAGGCTCGCAATAATGAGCCCCCGCCGTGTCGACGGACGGATTGATTGATTGATTGACGAATGGTTGGTTGGTTGGATCGGGCGATCAACGCCGGCGTTCGTGAGTGACAGGCACGGCTGCGAGACGACGCGGGGCGACGCGAAAAAACGCGCTGTGCTGCTGTGAGCCTCTCCCAGGTGATCTTGGTATGGGAAACGCCAACTGGATGTGTTGAGAGGATGCAAGGATGTGAAAGGGTTTGAAAAAATCATTTCATCATGAAAAACAAGATTTTCTGTCTGGGAATTCATTTCGTATGTTTGTTTTCATTCATTGGTAATTCATTTGTGGTGCTTGATTTCAGATGACGTCAGAGATCTTTTTTTTCATGGCCTTGTGTTAGTTTATGTAAAATGAGAGCCCGGAAATTTCTTTTTACGCTGTATACAACCTTGTAAGCAGCTACTGGTATTACTGATACCAGTGATCAACACATCGTAGAGTAGTGATGTCGATGTTGTTAACACTAGTAATGATCCGGTGGCAAAAAAGAAATCTCCCATTCACGCAGTCGGCCACTTCAACTTTCAAAAAACAGAAGTGAAACTCATGTGGATAATTGTTCGGAGATTAGATAAATAAGTAAATAAATAAATTGAAGTTTCTCTAAGTTATATGTATTAACATTTTTAATTTATTCAACTTTTTTTTCTGTTAGTATCTTCTTTTTTTTACATTTAATTTGATGAAGGTAGTAATTTTCGGATCTTAAATGCTCGAGAGGCAAATACGAAAGCCGTATTTTTTATATTGACGGGAACACTGCGGTATATTTTCAACAATTTCATTGTCGTACTATTTGTTCACATACATTTATATGGTAAGATATATAGGAATTACCCGCACCGATTTTGCCGTATCTTAACTCCGATTTGTCAAATTCCTTGAAGAAATATTTTATACTGCCTTTTGAGGTCATATTAAACGTTTCACAAAGTCTACAATTACTTCTGAACTTAATCATCTACGTTTTGAGCGCTCCACTCTTTTTTATGTAAATTATTAACAATGGTGGCAAAAATGCAAAATAAAATTTCTAGTACACTGTATGTATTTTTTCGTGCAAGAAAACTTCCTCTAGACCGCAATCAACAAAATCCTCATCATAAAAACGGAAATTCCATATTTATAATTTATTATAATGAATAATAGAAAAATAGTTTTTTAGTATTAAATTTAGTTTTTAGCCTTCCTTTATTCTCAATATTAGTTTCTAAACGCGATCTGTATGATATAAAATTACTTGCTTATCAGTTCAAGGAGCACTTATGTCAATCGTGCCAAGTTGGAAATCTGTGAAATGCGAACTCTGAAATGCAGCTATTTGAGGCAATCATTTTCACAAGCGTTTGTGGTCGAAAGTTCTTCTGCGGAATAAAAGGAAATTTTTAATCCAAAGCATATAATTCGTTGATAAAAAAATTTAAAAATACGTTCGACGATCAGGGAATGGAAAAGGTGATAGAAAAGGGTCTAAGTTAGTCTACCACACTTTTTCTTACATCGACTTCTTTTAAAAGAAGGATTTTGCTTCATTGAGCCCTCTTGATTTTTTCGGTAATATACTGTAAACAACATAATCATAATACAAACAATTGCATGTAAATGTCTCGTTCGAAACAATTCGTGTAGAAATTGTGAATAAGTGGTTTATTATATATATTTTTTGTATAATTATAATGTTCAATATTTACACAAAGAAATAAGTATTATTAAATGTTTTGAAGCTTTTAATAAGAAAAAATGAATTGTCAACTTCATTTAATTGTCTGTAATCAATAGAGCCTTCATTACATCCATCAGTCATCTACCTTATTTGAATTTCGACCCCCAATCGGCCCTCTGATCATTTGCTGCCTTTCAAATTCCATCAATACCCAGAGAGAGTCGATATTGACCCCTTTCGAAACCCGGACATTAAATTATGTTTAAATCCAAAGCATTATTATTATTATTATTATTATTATTATTATTATTATTATTATTATTATTATTATTATTTAAATTGAGAAATACAAGCTTATGTATCATGACAAGCTCTTATCTCTCTCTCTCTCTCTCTCTCTCTCTCTCTCTCTCTCTCTCTCTCTCTCTCTCTTAATTGATTCTGCTTTTTCAACATGCCGAAAGATTTCGATGAACTCGCCATCCTAAACACGCAACACCGGCACAAAAAACGACCAGGCGTCATTTTTGGCACTCCCGGGCTGAGGTCACGAGTGCTCCTCGCGCCTGCGCTGGCGCCACCGCATCTTCCGACGCGACGAGACGCGCGTAATGCAGTTGGAAGTGGCCGGGCTTTTTCACGACCTTTGAGGGACCGAGCGATCTCTTATGCAATTTTTCTTCGCCCGCCCTTCTGAACATCCATGCGCCTGAGGCGCTCGCAGGACGTCCATCAACCGCGCTGCCTACTCCATCTCCTCCTTCACCTTTCTTGCCTTTTCCTCGTCCTTCCACTCCCACCCTCTTCTCCTTCCCCTCTCTCCCGCCGCCCCCGCGTGG
>BOPP01000009.1:3053821-3064808 GCA_017312745.1 Gryllus bimaculatus | reverse complement strand
TCCCTCCTCCCTCCTCCCTCCTCCCTCCTCCTATTACTACTACTTCGACGCCATTATTTATACACGTGACGCGGCTGTCGAGTCTCGTATGTCCGTAAGCTTTTTCGACCCTCCTCGTCAATGTCCGTTCATCCGGCCGGCATGTAACATACCATACATGTCAGTCGTTTCTCGGGCCCCTAGTTCGCGCTTACGGAATTAACAGACAACTTTTAACTTCCTTGAGAAAATGAATTTCTTGCAGTACTGACATTCAACTTTTCACATCTTATACAAATATGAAATTATTAGGGTATTAACATGTTTTTCTCGTGAATAGGGCGAATTGGACCACGCGTGCTTAAGCGGGGCTCCGCAAAACGTTTGATGTTAATTAGATTGGCATTGCAAATGGTTCCATGCGACCTTGTTCTAAAGCGCCAGTGAAAAAGTGTGTTTGTGTTAGAGAACACTACAGGTTTATTGCGATAACACAGAAATCACAGTTAAGTAATTTGATGTAAATCTCTGTATCGTAGGAACATGTAGGTGTGAGCATAAAACCTAAGAATTTATAGCCGTCCAGCTTGATGGCCTGCTGCTCCGACTTTCCCATCATTAATATTCAATGTTGCGTTTTGAGGTTTGAAGAAACACAGTAAAAAACTATCGTATAGTGAATGTCTAAGGGGTTCTTATGTTTCTGGAACGGTTTCTCCTGCCAGGGAAGATGCCCATTACCGTCTTGAGACGCGACCATCAAAGTGATGCACCACCACTTAAACAATCACAGTGAACCGTTAAGAGAATTTATCCTAGGCTAGAGATTACTTAAGAATTTTACAGTGCATTGTGTTATTCGAATTTAAAAAGTGAATTGCGTTTTTAACTGGAAATGTGGATCTGTGACAAAGAAACAATTTCGTGATGTTTACGATTTTGTGTTATTGTCTTCATTACGGATATCTCGACAAATTTCCGCATGTGTTATTTATAATCATATCTTCTAAATTGAGACATAAATTTGAATTTATGAACTAATTTATTTCGAATTTTCGAACAGAACATAAGCTCATTACTAATCTCATAACCTTGAAATTTGTAATTAAGTTTACGTTTGAAGAATCTTACTATCATAAATTCTCCACAAATTAGATATTATGATTCATAAACCTTTATTGCAACCGTAAGTCTGTTGTTTTCCAAAGCAGAAAGAGTATTTCTAATAACTATGTACTTTATGATTTTCCAATCAATAAGAGATTAAAGAGAAACAAGAAGACAAATTTCATTTTGAGATATACGAATATCTTACGTTATTCAAGTTTATTCCAAAATCAAAAGATGCGATTTCATATATACCGGATGTGGTAAATTGATGAGGTAAAGAAAATAAATGCACTGATTATTATAATGTTTATTATTCAAAAGTATCTATTTTGGAATGTTCGTCAAAGAAGCTTTCTACTCATAAAATTGTCTTTTCATCGTTTATTACTTAGAATGATACAATTTTTGCTTAATGTGTTATTCACCTTGAAGAATAAAAATAATTAAAAATGACTTCACCTTTTCCATATCAGACAATACTTTCTGATAAAACATGTCGAACCTGATAAACGCTGTCAACTTACTGAAATGTGTATCAGTGTCTTAAGGTATAACAGTAATCCACAATGATAGCCATCACTATATACAAGTATTAAGTTTTTTGTTCATTTTTTCATATCTTCTCCCTCCCTCTCTCTCCATCTCTCTCTCCCTCTCCTCTCTCCTCTCTAACCTTCTCTCTCTTTCTCTCCATTACAATCTCCCTCGTCTCTCTTCTACTACAATATTCCTTTTCCATCTGAAGTCCAATCTCTTTCTCCCTTCACTCATGTTCCTCTCCTGCCGGTCCTTCAGTTAACACCCCATATTTCATTGTTGCCGTTCGCAAACTGTGCACCACCACTGTGCACTAGCTACATCTAAATAGTTTTGACAAAATATGCCACTTGTCCAGAATAGATTTTTGGTGCCGCGGGAATTAATAGTAAATAGTATGATAAAAAGAAGAGTTTGGAGTTTTCGGCATTGAGTGAAAAACAAGATTTATACACCTTATTTTTCATCATAGATAACCGCAGGAGTCAAAGAAGTAATGAAGTCTGAGGATGAGTCTGTGGATGATGGGGCAAGGGTGGATGAAGGGGTGAGGGCGGGTGAAGGGGCAAGGGCTGATGAAGTGGCGAGGTGGATGGAAGGGGAGGACGACAAAGGAGGAGGGCGAATGAAGAGGAGATGGCGGATGAAGGAGCTAGGGCAGATGGAGAAAGGGATGGGGAGAGGGCGGATGAAGACGGTGAAGGGAGAGTGTGGATGAAGTGACGAGGTCCGGGAAAGAAGGTGAATAGACGTAAGAGGGAACACAGGGAAGAATGAAAGGAAAAAGTAAGAGACGAACTCGAAAGTGTGTAGACGAAAGAACAGAAAGCAAATGCGTTAGGCGTCCGCAGGGGCAGAGCGATGGAAGTGGATAGTGGGAGTAAGGAGAGGGTGGACGCGAGACGGCATGCACGGATGGGTTATGCAGGCGTATGGAATGATCGGGCGGACCAAAGGGAGAACAGGCGTGCGGCGCGGGTCCAGTGTCACGACCAAGGCACGGGCACACGCGGCGCGCGGCCGCGGCCGTCACAACTCAGGCGGCGGAGGCGGCGGAGGCGGCGGAGGCGGCGGAGGCGGCGGAGGCGGCGGAGGCGGCGGTCCGCCAGACGACCACGCGTCACGCCATCTCGCGTTGCCGCCGGCCATTTGCCCTCGCTGAAATGTTTGCAAGCGGGCCTTTCGCGGGCCCCAACCTCTTGTTTATGCACCGGACGACAGCACGTGCGAGGGGTGGGGCGGCGGAGGTGCCGCCCCGGAGTCGAACTGGTGACATGTTTTCCTCTCTTTACTTGTTTTCATGCCAAAACAAGTAGCTTTCTAGATATTATTTGACGTGGTAAAGGGTCGCTTCTATGTTGAGGGTGTTACTGATTTCAGTACATTGTAGTGGAAAATATAAATATGTTAAGAACGTAGATCTGAATAAACTTTTGTGATTTTTTTAAATTGGTAATACCACAGCTGAAAAAAATTGATTTTTAAAGGCATGTAAATCTAAATTAAACCGACCGATAATACTGACCTATATATACAAGCACTTTCTTAGATTAGTCCGTTTTTCTGATTTTGGTAAAAAAAAACAATTTTGCATTTTGAAAAGGGATTCATTTGGAATACAGATTCTTTATTACAGAGCAAAGTTGAATCGCAGTATAAAAATTGTCAACAGTTTCTGTTCAAAGCTCAGTTGACGAAAGAATCATATGCGAGCTTCTCATAAAAAAAGTTGAAAATGTATATTATATGCTGACTTTCTCCATGTTATTTATAATGAAACGTAAGGTAAACGCTAGAAACTGATATTTCAAATTGGAATAAATATCTCAACAGTAATGGATTCTCGAAGAAAGTTAGGAGTCAGGTCTAATCGAAAAGAGCGGCAGGGGCGAATGAGGTCTTTAACGAACAGAATTATTCACGACTTTGAGAAGATTACGTGATAATGTACCTGGATACAAATTAATTGGACAAAGAAGAAAACCGGAATGAAAATTTCATCCAATTAAAAATATCACGAACTCATTCTAATTGGAATTTATAAGCTTCATTGAAAAAAAGTGTTTTAGACTTTCGTCGTATTTATTTTACTCTCATATTCAAATATTTTTCAGAAAATGATGGATATTATTACAGTAGTTACATTTCGAGCCAAGTTAGAGAAACAAATAAATTATTAAACAGGAATAATAATTGTTAATAAAATATTAGTGAATAAATTATTTGGATGACAAATGAAGAGTTTTTATTATGTAATGTTAGAAAGGCAAACAACAAATTCACAATTGTTCTCAGATTAGCGAATGCGGTTGTAATGCTTGGCAGTTGAAAAGCTATTAAAGATCTTATCAAACATGAATTTGTATGAAACCTAATGGATATGCAATCGTTGTATCAATATGTTTTCCCAGTGAAACGTGAAATAATGTATTTTTTTTCTGACTCAAATGGGAATCGTGGGAAATCGCAAGCAGGTCAGTACTCCAAGTACCTATCACTCTAATGATTTAGTATAAATTGGTTAAATTTAGTTATGCAAAGTTTGACCAGTTACTTCTTGAAATCAAGCTGTTTCTAATTATAACAAAAGGCTTTCTCATTGATTGATTAATTATTTCCTGTTTCCGGGCGCATCAAATGATATGTTTATTAGATCTGCTGGGGTAGTGCATGTTTCTATCACGGGTGTAGGTGCGTTCTTCTTCTGCTGAATGGCGAGATTGAGCCCCGACCTACTCGCCGACTTGCGAGGTTTCCCCCATCTAGGTATCTTCCTACAGAACGGAACCATCCCAGAGACAAGCTCTAAGTTCACGATATGTGGAATAGTGTAGTGCATGTTTCTAATAAGATGATACAAGGAACATGAAGGAATGATCGCGCCCGGACTGTGTTTCATTTATTAGGGCAGTGCTACAGTATTCGCTCGGTGCTGATCGGAGAGAACGTGGAAATCTACCGATCAGAGTAGCCGGTTGCTAGAATTCTCATCTAGACAGCGTCTGAATTCGATCTGTCTCGCTAATATCGAAAATTCGTTTTCGAACCTTAGGATCTCCTGTTCTACAGGCACTACGGTAACATCAGTTGATTTTATGAACCACCTTAGCTGGTTGTCTTAATACGAGCTTAATCAGCCTTACGTTGGGTTACTTGATAACATAGACGCATAACTTAAGTTTCGATGTGAATTGCTATGTTCGCACAATGATTGTCTAAACGTCTGTTTTAAACCAAGACAATGTCATCTAAGATCTCTGTTTGAGAAATGTTCGGGGTCTGTTCCTTTTATTTCATCGTAGAACATTCTGAAATATGTCAGTCCATTTTCTGAATTTTTTTTCCAACACAAAATTTAATAAAAGGCGAAATCATAATTTTGAAATCAACGGTGGTTCTTACAGTCCCGAGTGGTGAGTCACTGCTCCTCATTTTGTATGAAAGAGAAATTTATCTTCATTACTCGTTGATGATCAATGATCACGGAAACGCTAAGAGGTATGATGTTCTACAAGAGTTGTCCATTTCCTTGTGTGTCACGCTGACCTACTCGTGTCAAGTTACGAGAGCACACATTCTTCGTCTTGTTTTGCATTTTATTCTCACGGAAAGAGATGAGAAATTTAGGTCTTCTCGAGTTACATCGTCCATTCAAATTCCGTCTCGTTCTTCCTTGGCTCAAGTATTCGAAGAACGAAACTCTCGTAGTCTTAGGTTTTGTTATAAGAAGAAAAGAAAGCCGATGAAAGGCAATCGAAGGTCTCAAGATAAGTTTGAAGAGGCCAAGAGGTTCTCCCACCTATCGTACTGCTGTATCTTTAACTAATATTTCCTACAACAGGCAATACATCATGTATCAGCGTCGACGGGTGACTCTTAAAATCAGGTTTTTGAGGAATTGCTCTGACAACAGTAAATTTTAGATTCTTTTTTTAACAAAGTTGTATTGTAATGTATATATGTTTATATCTACACATGTACAAAATTGTGTTCAGGGTTCTACACGAATGTTATGAGGATTTGTTATCGAAACAGATCATGCATTGTTATTAACTGACGTGGCATCTAGAGAAATAGGCGTTCTAATACTCTCGGAATTTCTTTAATAGAGTTTGTTCTGAGTGTGATCGAGGTAGATATAAAAAGTAGAAGAAAAAATAATTTCACGACGGTAAGTACAGAAACACTACCCTCTATTCTTTTACTCCCCAAAGAATTTCTTGCTTCTTGGGTTACCGCGCGTACAGTTGTTAATCTGATGAGGGAAAAACTTTTCAACTTCTCAAATACATGGGCTACTCCGCAGTGAGAGAAGTGAAATATTCGAGCTCGCTTACACCCGGAGTTCCACCATCCTTCCCGCTCTGCTGCCGTTCCTTTCTTACACAAGTATTCGAAGAACGGGACCTCCTTAGCCCGGTGCCTTGTTACCGGGCAAAATAAATTCAGCCTCTTATCTGAACGTCTGGACAAAGAAAGCGCATCGCTGCACCTCCTGGCACAGTCACTCCCGAGCACGGTGCTTAAAAAGCAATTAGACCGGACTCAGTGAGCGTCTTGTTCGAAGAGCACTATTTTCCGTTTACTACTCTCCTTTATGGCGTCGTCCGTTTCTGCGAGTGCACATAAAAATAGGGGGAGGACGCCGCCGCGTCTCCTGTGAAACGCCTGGGTCGGAGTCATTTGTTTTCAGCTTTCGTTCTGGTAATTAAGAAAAATTAGGACGATTTGAAATAATGCACGCTCTCGGTTTATATGACACTTTTACCCGTGCATGTGTACGCGTCTCCTGTTAAGCGTATCCAGAAGATGTCCACAGATGCCTAGATTTGCTCGGCCAGTTTTATTGTTTCGCGTTCTCAGCTCGAAAGCCAACTGTTTTGTCCCTTGCTCCCGGCCATCAGCCGATCTATTGCTTGTTCCCCATTGTTCGGGTGAGGATTGCTGGGAAAGTGCGCTTCGCCATTCTACGTTGGAGAAGACTGTGTTCAGAACAGGGTAATGGGATCAGACCTAAAGGATACGGCTGACTACGAGCAGGTATCAAATCAATCACAAACACGTCGTAAATTGGAAGCGCACGGATTAACTTCGTAACAATAATACCTGCAGAATTATGGCCACAGTCGCTTGAGTTTAACACGACAGGTAAAACATATCCGGTAAAATCCCTCCTTTTGGTAAATGAGTTTAATTTTCCTGAAAGAACTCTACGCTCTTGCAATCGTCCTTGCAAACACTTTTATTTTGAACATATCTCTTCGTCTCACTCCCCCTCTCCCCCTCTCCCCAGGGGGGCAGAGGGGCAGAGGGGGCAGAGGCGCAGTGGCAGAGGGCCAAGGAGCCAGAGGGGCAAGGGGGGCAGAGGGCCAGAGGGCACAGAGGGGCAGAGGGCAGAGGAGCAAAGAGGGGCAGAGGAGCAGAGGAGGCAGAGGGGCAGAGTGAAGAGCGGGCAGAGGGGAGAGGGGAGAGGGCAAGGGGGATGGCAGAGGGAGAAGGGGAGAGGGAAGGGAGAGGGAGAGGGGAGAGGTGATGAGACGAAGAGAAATTTCAAATTAAAAGTGTTTGCAAGACGATAACAATTAATTACATAATTACTTTTGTGTTGCTGAATCAGGAACTTCGAAAGAAATTAATTCATCATGAATTTAGCAATTATATTTCTAAACAAATTCGTGCAAAGTGCACGTGCCAATTCATAACAGGCAAATTCTCGCATGAGAAAGATGTTAAAATTCATCGTTGTGTATTTTCTTTTATATTAAACGTTTCAATGAGAAGCGTTAGAGTTCTTTCAGGGAAATTAAACTCATTACAAAAGGAGGGATTTTACCGGATTGTTTTACCGTCTGTAAAACTCAAGCGGACTGTGGCCATTAATCTCAGGTATATTTGTTACCGAAGTTATCCGTGCGCTCCAATTTACACGTGTTGTATTGATGATACCTGCTCTAGTCAGCCGTATCCTTTAGTCGATCCCATTTACCTTCTGAACACAGTCTTCTCCAACGTAGAATGGCGAAGCGCCTCTCCCCAGCAATCTCACCCGAACAATGGGGAACAAGCAAAGATCGCTATGCCGGACAAGGGACAAAACAGTCGGTTTTTCGAGCTGAGAACGCGAAACAATAAAATGCCGGAAAATAGGCAACCTGTGGACATCTTTCTGGATACGCTTAACAGAACGGTACACATGCACGGTAAAAAGTGTTCATATAAACCGAGAGCGTGCATTATTCAACGTCCTAATTTTCTTAATTACCAGAACGAAAGCGAAAACAAATGACTCCGCCCAGAGTTCACAGGAGACGCGCGGCGTCCGCCCCTATTTATGTGCACTCGCAGAAACGGACGGACGCCATATAAAGGAGAGTACGTAAACGAAAATAGTGCTCTCGAACAACGCTCACTGATCCGTCTAATTGCGTTAAGCACCGTGCTCGGAGTGACTGTCAGGAGGATGCAGCGATGCGCTTTCTTTGTCAGACTTAGATAAGAGCTGAATTATTTGCCCGTAACAAGACCGGCTAAGGAGTCCCGTTCTGTCGAATACTTGTGTAAGAAAGAACGGCAGCAGAGCGGAAGGATGTGGAACTCCGGGTGTAAGCCAGCTCGAAATTTCATTCCACTGCGAGTAGCCCATGTATTTGAAGAAGTTGAAAAGTTTTTCCCTCATCAGATTACAACTGTACCGCGTACCCAGAGCAAGAAATTCTTGGGAGTAAAAGAAAAGGTAGTGTTCCTTACTTACCGTCGTGAAATTATTTTTTCTTCTACTTTTATACTACTCGATAACATCAGAACAAACTCTATTAAAGAAATTCCGAGAGGATAGAACGCCTATCTCTAGATGCCACGTTCAGTTAATAACATGCATGATCTGTTTCGATAACAATCCTAATAACATTCGTGTAGACCCTGAACACAATTTTGTACATGTGTAGATATAACAATATACATTCAATAAACTTTGTTAAAAAAAGAATTCTAAAATTTACTGTTGTTCAGAGCAATTCCTCAAAACCAAGATTTTAAGAGCACCCGTCGACGCTGATACATGATGATGCCTGTTGTAGAATATAGTTAAGAACAGCATGCGATAGTGGAAGGAACCTCTTGCCTCTTCAAACTTATCTGAGACCTTCGATGCCTTTCATCGCTTTCTTTTCTTGATAAACAAACCTAAGACTACGAAGTTTCGTTTTCGAATACTTGAGCAAGAAGACGAGACGGAATTTGAAGGACGATGTATAACTCGAGAAGACCTAAATTCTCATCTCTTTCCCGTGAGAAAAAATGCAAAACAAGACGAGAATGTTTGCTCTCGTAACTTGACACGAGTAGTTCAGCGACACACAGGAAAATGGACAACTCTGTAGAAATTCATACCTCTTAGCGTTCGTGATTCATGATTCATCAACGAGTAATGAAGATAAATATCTATTTCATACAAAATGAGAAGCAATACTCACCACTCGGTGTTTTGTAAAACGGCGTTGATTTCAAATTAGTTTTTACCTTTTATTGAAGGTGGTTGGAAAAACATTGAATTTCAGAAAATGGAGGAACAGCTCAGATTTTTGCGGCGAGCTTTCCGGAGAGTACATATTGTCACAATTTCTGCAATTGAAATTAAAAGAACAGACACCGAAAAATTTCGTGTGAAAACCAGAGAACTGTAGATACATTGTCTGGTTTTTTAAAAACAGACGTTTAGACAAGTCTTGTGCGTCGTCGTGTTTTCAAGTTAACCCAACAAGACTGATTTAGCTCCGTTATAAAAAGGACAACAGCTAACGGTGGTCAGAAAATCCAAACTGATGTTACCAGTTCTGTTTTAGAAACAGGAGATCCTAAGGCTCGAAAACGAATTTTCATATTAGCGATGACAGTAGAATCGAATCAGACGCTGTCTGATGAGAATCTAGCAAACCGGCTACCTGATCCGGTAGATTTCCATTGCTCTCTGCCGATCAGCACCGAGCGAATCCTGTAGAATAGCACTGCCCCTAACAAAATGAAACACAGTCCGGCCGCGCGATCATTCCCCTCATGTCCCTTGTTGTATTCCTCTTATTAGAACATGCATACAACTATTAATATCTTGAACTAGGTACAGCGTATTGACTTGGAGTTTTTTGTCCACCTGGATCGGGGTTGCCCTTCATGGATTTGGTGATACCGAGTACCTAGATGAGGGAGCATTACAAACTCAGTCGCCTCTTCCGCGACAGGTTCTTTGCGCAAAAACTAGCTCGTTCCACTGGAGTCGAAGTACAGCGGATGGCGATTATATTCAAACTGATATCCTTCTCTAGTTCATGCTCCGAAAGAAGAACCCACCTTACACCTCGTGTATAGAAACATGCACTACCCCTCAGCAGATCCTAATGAAATATCATTTGATATGCGCGCATGGAAAACTAAGACAAATTAATTATAATCAATTTCAATTTTTTGCTCTGCAAAAACTAATCATTACCAACCTGAAATTTGAAATTCAAGTTCTTATACATATCGATGTTACGCGATCATAGAAACAACTTAGATATTTTAAAGACACAGGTAACTGATTCAGCCAATGCCCTCACCTAATTTGTAATTTGCATGATAACTAATGTTCGTAACAATTTGTTAGTTACCATATAACTGTAAATCATCCTAGAGTGCGATATTAGAATTGAAAATCTGGATTACTTTGGGATATAGCGTGACTACTAAAACACTAGCTAATAGCGCAATTAGGTTATACCCACTCCGATTTCCCATTGGAGAAGTAAAATAAACTGTATACATATATTCACGTTCAGTTGGAAACTAAGGGAAAAAATATTGATTGTTACAACGATGGTCGCGATATCCATTTGGGGGTTGTCGTAGCATACAAATTCATGTTTGAAGACCATTAATTATGACACGTATTCAATAACTGACAGAAGCATTAACTCATGTATACTAACGCATTCGTCCTCAATTTTCTGAGAAACATATTTTTTTGATTTTTGCTTTGTTTTGAGCCCTGCTTTTCTAACATTACATAAGTAAAAAAACTCATTGTCATTCCAGATAAAGTTTTATTTCATCCTAAGTATTTTTCACTAAACAATAAAATTACCCTGCGTTAAAAATTTATGTATCTCTCGTAACGTGGCTCTTGCGAAATGCTACACTACTGTAATAATACGTTCCATCATTATTCTGAAAAATATTTGACAAATATAGAGTCATAAAAAAACTCGTACAAATGATCTTCTTTAAATAACACTTTTTTCATTTCTAATTGAAGCTCGTTATTAAATCTTCAATACTCCTAGAATAATATTAAATCTTACACCATTTTTCGAGATCCACCAACTATGCC
>BOPP01000009.1:3034950-3053796 GCA_017312745.1 Gryllus bimaculatus | reverse complement strand
CCTCTGCCCCCCTCTCCCACCCTCTATTGGTCCTTTTAACTGTTGAAATAATTTTAAAGTTATTTGTGGCAGATAAGTAGGCGATTGAAAGCTACTTTGAATGATTAAGCATGCAGTTGTGTGCCATGGGTGTCCTTTAGTTTCCTTGAAACAATGAAACAGGTCACGCATCCCTGCAGGCCTCGTGTCACACATTCTATAACACATCTTTTGTTCACGTCAACGATTTAAGTCAAAGGCCTTTAAAAAGTTTTCTTTACAATTTCAGTTTTACATTATAACTCCGCCACGAAAACGATTTACATCCTATCACAATTTGTTGCACATTGTATAATCGTCTTTTTCTCGGAAAGAGGGAACAAGTTTAGGGATCCTTTGTCTGGAAGTGCATGTATACAAGCTGAAGCTTCCATCACAATGATCATGTGCAAAGAGAAAAAAATTTCGACAGGGGAGATTCGGCCGGTGAGAGAGGAGTTACAACGCGTAGCTTTGGGTTCCGGGAACAGCGCGCTCAGATTTTTTGCGGCGAGCTTCGCGGTACAGAGTTTTACACTCGGCAGATTTCCGGAGCTTCACTCAGTCGCCTCCGCTTTGGCAACTAGCGATCCTACTGGATGAGTCAGCGAGGCAATTTTATTCAACCCTTACTCATCTGGTTCTTCTAGATATGTTTTTCACTCAACTCACAACCACCTGAATTGAAATTCAAGTTGACATCTCGCATAAATTAGCACATCAGCAACAATTGTAATAAAAATGTCGTCGTTAGTTACCAATGCGTAGAAATGAAAATCTGAGATACTACAAACGCCTTTCTTTAGATAAACTAGGTCGAGCATATTACAGAAATAGCTATTACTTTTATCCCTTTTTCTTCTTAGCCTTTTAGTTTCCTTCTCTGCTGCAGGTCACATACTGTACTTTCTCTTACTCGTTAATCTTACACCATTTTTCGAGATCTTGCCAGCCATTTCTTTTCCTGTCCATTTCTTCACTTCAGATTCTCTTAAAGAAACATTATTTTATCTTCTCCTGCTTTTCCTTTCACCCCATATTTCATTATATATTTGAAAATCAGAATCACACTTATTGTTGTTGTTGTTATTATTATTATTATTATTATTATTATTGTTATTAGTATTATTGTTTTTATTATTACCACTGTATGCATTCGTCTATGGATAAATTCGCAGAATTGAACGAAACGTACGGACTTTTCCATAGTAACGGCCCTTTTCGGTGACGAGAGAAGATAATATGTATTAGGCATGAGTAATACTGTTGTTGAGGAACTGTCGGACTATTGCGCATGTGTTGAGAATGAAAAGTTTATTATTACCATTATTATTAACATTATTATTAACATTATTATTCTTAACATTGTTAATATTATTAATATTATTATTATTGTTATTACGAATATGTGGACCGTTGTGAACATTCCATCCTTTGCAAATGATTAATCTGAAACTAAAAATTAATTATGCGGGCCTGAATTCGAACGTTTCTTACTATTCGTGCTACAAAGTGGGGGTTCGTCCAAATGTTTATCCCATTTACAACCATAAATCTCTCCTCTTAATTCTATCTTCGTGGTTGCCCTAATTTCCTTCATACAATGGAAGGCGAAGGCAAACTACCACTGAGCTCACCTTCATAGGTGAGGTTGGAACATTCTGACGTACGTTTGTTCTCTCGCCTATGCCGAGAAATGAGATTGGCTCACATAATGGCACACGTGAATGTAAAGATCAGGAAGGAGCTTTGTGCTACCGGTAGTTGTATTATTTAGGAAAATATTGTCGTAATTCGGTTGATCAAATGGATGGTGATGTGATTATATGAACAATTCAAGACGTCATGGCAGTGTTTACGAGAATAGAGACTGCAAAGGGAAAGTAACGCAAGAATGCCAGTACAGGAACACGCCGTATTTACACACGAATCCTCGATGACATACTCCACCACCTTTCTTTCATCTCCGATAATATTCAGAAGAACCATTACCGGAATGACTTGATACGCTGGAAGGGAATGTGGCAGTAACAGGGTGGCCACAAAGTTCATTGAAATGAATAGCTGTTGCGGCAGGGAAGCTGTGAGTCGCAGTGACGGCATTGCGGACAGTGGAGGCGGGAGTGGAAGCGAAGGCAGAGGCATTGGGGCGGCGACCGACAGCTCCGACATCGGCTGCGCTGATATCCATTGACTTTCATGAAGCCCTGAGCAAGAACAGGGCTCATGCAAGTTGCAGGAACCATGCGGCAGCTGTTTACCTGATATTCGAGGTATGTTCGTGTAAGCAACGAGACGTCATTCAAGGATATTCTCGTTTGCGTTTAAACTTCCCGTAAATGCTAAATTCAAGGAGTCAAGACAACAATACGATAACCCTTATTTCACACATCTCAAAAATATTTTAAAATCTCATATTTCAATTGAAGTGCCTGAATTTTATACACATTGATTTTGCTCTGATTTACAAAAATTATCGATATAACCTGATCACTATGCTTTCCCAAATCCCTTCAATTGTTGTAGATGGCTGATTAATATTTTTTATTCTGCATTTCTGATCACTTTAATGTCTAATACATCTATTCTGTATCGCACTTTATTTATCCAATTTCCGAGGTAAAGGAGCATGTACATCTGAGCAAAATCGACAACCATGCATACTCAGGAACATGATCAAACACATCTTTCACGTGAGACTATTTTGCAACTTTGTCTTTGTCAACAACTCATAGGAACAATTATCTTTTGACAGGGGGAATATAGTTACCAAAACTGTTAAAAAGTGGACTAGTTGGGATGAAGTAGATTAAATTCGAACGTTTTAGGTATATTTTGGTAATATTTGTTGTATTATTAACTTCAAAAGATAATTACATGTTCAAAGTTATTCAAAATGTATCTCGTGCTTAAATTTTAAAATTTATGATATTTTATATCAAACTCGTATATTTATTTGTACAATGAAACCTATGTTTAGCACACACTGGTGGTTCCGGAATAAAACGGACGTTACCACAGGTGGGCGTTTAATTGAGGTAACAGTAATAAGAAAAACAGAGTTTCGTATAACTGTGTTCAAGGAAATCTATGACTTCTTAGTTTTCAAATTTTTAATTACACTTAAAAGTAGAACAAATCGGAAGCATATTTGCACCAATGCAATTATACATCTGAAATGTATATTCATAATTTATATAATCTTTTAATTTCCAGTATTTGCATTAATTTCTTTTTGCTGTTTGTTTCTTTTAATTAGCTTACTGGATTCCCATTTACGTAGATTTTATTCTGCAACTCACCCTCTGCGAAAACTTTATAGCATGCATAAAAATAATTTATTATGTGAAATGCATTAAGGAACCTGCGATATAAGAAACTGTCTATATCCGTTCTAAGTTCTCTAACAATGCGTTCTGATGTAGGAAGTGTCTGAAAAAAAACGAAATTTTTGATCGCGTAATACAGGGTAACATATGAATGTACCTGACCGCTAATTGTCGTGTGAGGTGACAGCAAAAAACAAGGGATATTTACCCCTGTCTTATATGAAAATAAATCAATTTGACAAAAAACTTCATGTTATAAAAGTAACCTCGTAATTGACGTCGGTCACCTCGCTGTACTTTTCACTGTACACTTCACTGCACTTTCACTACACTTTTATTTGACACATGGTCCAAATGAAACATTTAATTTAGAAGGAGATTCTTGTATTACGTGCTGTTACAAAGAGGGTTTAGAATTAAAACAAGCTAATTTTTGTGAACATGTATTTTGAATAACTCCTTATCTGCACAAGGCATGAAAAATTGAAGTAATGAATAGAACGATGCAGAAAGATGCAAAATCTTTGAATTGATTTGAATGTGACTCATGAATTTTTCAAACGCTACACTTCCCAACATCTGGCACGTTTCCTCTAATAAGGTAATTTAAAGTACATTACCGAGAAAAGGAGGCTGCAGCCTGTGTGCAAAATCATTCAAACCAATTAGGAACGAAATCCAATTAGGAGAGTAAAATATAGTCATGAGCTCTGTAAACGACATTTCTCATGATAAGAAAGTACTGGTTTGACTAAAAATGAACCTTAATCGTTCTGACATTGAATCGTTCTCCGTAAGGGCTGTAATTTCCGGAGAATTTTGTTCGAGTGTGGACTACTCGATATTCTGATTAAAGCAAATCCCTCCCTATAGGAACAAGTTCTCTTAATCTCATCAATTTACAGTCATGCGTATTGATTATAACACAGAATTAGTAAAGATATGTATTTCTTATCACAAATCGTTCACTAAATTGGTAAATGAAATACATCCTCCTCCGGTTTTTCTGCCATTTAGTTATCGTCCCCATAAACGAGATCTGTCGCTTTTTTGAGAAGTTGAAACGAGTGAAATTTAAACGAACGTGTTAGCTATCAAAGAAGCACGACACCTTCGTAATGATTTCAAAGTCACGCAATTAAGGAAGTCGGTTACGGAGACCCGGAGAGGAACAAGCGACCCGACGGGAGGTGCGAATCACGCTGAGCGATGCGAACTCACGACGCGGTCGTCGCTGCCCACCTGCGCTGCGCTATAACCGTCAGGCACCGCCCACTCGCCGCGACAGACAGCTCGTGGGAGGAGCCACTCAATGCGGCAATAGCTTCTAAATGGAAAGTACCCTCCGGATGGACAATATGTTAAAGCACGATGCGAATAGCAGGAGAGGTCTGTGATACCTTTGAGTAATGATCTGAATTGTCACCCCCCAGCACCAAGAATCTCGCATAATCGCCGTGAGTTAGGGGTTATTACTACAGTGATAGACTATGTGAAAAGGAAAGCAAAGAAATATTCCTAATGCGTGTCATTTGATATCAAAATAGTAAAGGTTTTTCAACAGGGTGACAATTGCTATGGTAAATTTGAAATCGTACATATCAATGCATTCCAGGAAACACTTGAAATATCGAAGTGAAAGGACAGAGTTGTTGATGCGTTCTGGTGGTAGAAGTTACCTGTGTGTTAGTCAGTTAAGTTACCTAAGTTAATATGTGTTAAAGTTACTGTACGTGTCTTCGTTTAAAGAAAATTGGATATCCAGCTCTCAGTGATCACTCAAGACATATTATTTCCCTGGTTACCATTATTTTAAAACACGTAGATTCCTAAAAAGTATATGATAAATTCTCTTCCTTTATGTACTAAATAACTTCCTCTAACATGTGTAGTCAGAATTCACTTTTTGTGTGTCTTTGATATCTTTAATTCGTTTGCTGCAAAACGTCTGTCCGTCTGCCTATCCGTTTGTGAACGATATTACCGGCTTAACCGCAAGGAATTGATATTGCGTGAGCGATCTGATTGAAGCTGCGTAACCTTGAATTTGAAAGGTATATTTTGATTTTTAGTGATACTTTATATGAAGCCTCCTCATTTACAAAATTTTATAAAAATAGCTTCAATTTTAAAAAAGAAATGTATTTTGTCGGACAAACCAAAATGTTTATAAAAATGTCGCACGTCTTATTTTTGTTGACTTCGTAAATTTTAGAAAATTGTGATTTTTTAACATTTTAATAATTACATTTACAATATTGAAGAGGGAGATTCTTTTTAATTAAATATTTTTTTCAAAGTTGAATCTTTAAAGAAGGACGTTTTGCCAAATATATTCGTAGATTTTGGGTAGTTTTGCGTGGAATATAGGCAAATTTGAAAACAAGTTTTTTTTATAAACAGTTCCAATTTTATTATTGGAGAGAGCTAAAAACGGTGAAAACTATACATAAATATTATTTTGATATTTTTTTATATTATGTTCACGTAGTAGTATTATAATTTATCGTAATCGTTACAAATAATACCAGTATATACGTGCTGTTCTAGCATGAAGAGTTTTCATTGCACTTCAGTCACTTCTGAGAAATATTTCACTTGATGACACTAAAACATTATTTGAATGCCGAAATAAATTTAATGCAATTACCTCGTAATAAATCTTAATGCTGATGGCGGTATTGATTGCATGGGGCACAAAAGTAAAATTGCTTCCAATAACAACCATAGAAGTCAAAACGCGTTGGATTAGCAACATCAATGTGATGATTAAACATGCTTCAGACGAAATGTCGAAACCGATGAAATAGTGATTAAACGGGGATAGCAGCTACACTGAAGGAAGAGGAAGCGGTGGGGGCGGAGGGAAGTGGTAATGGGGATGTTAGAAAGCGGGCGATTGAAATTTGTGGGTCCGGCGCGGCGCGGGAAAGTTCCTGGAAGGAAGGAGGGAGCTTCGAGCGGGTCACGATCTCCTCGTCATTCGCACAGCGGCGACACTCCCGCCCCCGCGCGCCCAAAGCGCGAAGCTCCCCTCCCCTTCTTGCTCCTCCCCCCACCCCCCACCCCGTCTGAGAGATCCCGCTTGCGCGTTCGCCCAGCACCCGGCAGGAGTAACTGCTTCCGCCGAAGAAATGCGAGTAGTGAGAGTTAGTTTGGAGGGAGTTAGCGAGAGAGTTATTTTTGAGGAAGTTAGCGAGAGAGTTATTTTTAAGAAGGGTTACTGAAGAGAAGAAGCAGTTGCAGACACATTTTGGCACTTTCTTTCCAAAGGCGGCATATTAATTGGTTAATGGACAATCCATTAAGAAGCAGTCGATTGCTTTCCACCCCTTAATTTTTAGAACGTTGATTCCAGTTTGAAACGCAACTATCGCTGCCTGAAGGGTTCTCTTCAGGGCTGTACTTGGCAGTACAGCCCTGAAGAGGTCCGCGATATGTCGGTCGAAACATCGGCACCTCAGCCATCGACCCGGCGTCACCCGGACAGCCCAGATCATGACCCTGGCAACGGAAGCCTATGACTTCATATTTTTGAGAATCCTCTTAGAATGTTCTGGAAGGATCCGGATAAAAAGGGTCAGTTACCCGATCAGTAGATCGAAAACTTATCTCGTTTGACCCTAAAAGACGATCGGAAAAGATCTAACCGTGGTAATGGGTGGACATACACAAGGACGCGTATAGTATTACTTGATTACTACTTGCGGGATTGAAAATGAAAGTGATATATAAATTAATTTTTGCCGTAATTAATTTAGTTAAAAATGTGTATTCTTTAATTTTTCAACATTTCCTTCTTTTGAGTATTTTCTGATTCTACTATATGATTTTTCGCATTATTCTGAAATCCGGAGGAAATATCTGGGGTCTTTCCAAAATAGAATCAAAGTAGAATTTATTACAGTAATAACAATAATAATAACAATAATAATAACAATAATAATAATAATAGTAATAATAATAATAATAATAATAATAATAATAGTAATAATGTTCATATATACTGTGATAATCTAAAACGCTTTAAATTATTTTTCATTTCTGAGTGTACAATATTTTTTCCCCCATCGTTCGATTTCTGTACTAAATCAGTCCTCTTAATTCTCTTAAAAAATCTACCTTTTATATCATCTGACATGCCACAGTATGGAAGTTCTCTAAATTTAAAAGTCATTAAAATGTAATTGCTATAAAAATGTTTTCGGGAAGACCTTACTCTTTTTCGTATGAAACCGTAAGAAATATGTGATAATAAAATTGTATTTTAAAAAATAAAAATTAATGAGCATAACTGATTTCAAAATTAATGTTCTTGTTATAGCGGTGCGGTTATTCTTTTTAACGTGTCTCGTGTTTATATTAAGCAACGGGAAAAAGAATCTGTCTACTTTCTTTTCTCGTATTCCAAATTATAAAAGCAAGTAAAATTTGTGAGACATATTCCTGGGACACGCAGGCAGTTGGTTCGTGGAACCTCTGAACTTTCAGACCATCAGTCGGCTATGTCGTAAACCAACATAAAAGTTGCTCGCAGCAACCTAATACATCGAAACACGCAAGATCACATCTCGATTGTTAATGTTCCGCGCGATTGCAGATGACGTAAGAGAACGCCTCCAGCTGACAGATGACGCTCCGAGTCAGCAGCAGTAACTACTGTTGTTTTGCACTATCATCTTTATTCCTTGGAGTTAATGTCCTCGCAGACTTTCAACTACACACCTATTTTCAGTCATTCATAATGATCATCGACCCGAATAGCAAAAAAGTTTGACCTCAGCTTTCATAAGTATGAATCAGAGATTGATTTCAATACGAAAAGTTTTCTCGGATGTCTGGCCTATTAACAAATTGGCCAGGTATGCAAAAATAAACATTAATTATGATTAAATTTTTTGAGGCAAACCCGGACGCGGGAAAGCAAAATTTTGTTTAAATACAATTACTTCTAAAATATATTACAAGAATGTAGTAAATGTATGTACATGTTAACAAAGTTATTCCATTGTTTAATTTTTAGATTAACTTTAATTTGTTGAATTGTGTTGGAACTTGATTCAGGGAGTTTCCATTGCTATTTTCGGCGACCGTAAATCCAAAATCCTAGCTTTCCTGGAAAGATTGGTGTAATCATAGTGTCACACCGCAGCTCCCGAGATCAGGGTCTCGAAATGACCACCTCGTTGACCCCCAATAAAGAAAGGGAGCTCCAGTTCAAAACAAGTTTGAGAGTATCCTGTAGAAAAATAAATTGTGTCACTAAATAGATATCAACCTAACTTTTAATTCTAAAGATACTATTTATTATTGAAGAAGAATATTACGTGCTATAATTATTTTCTAAAAAAACAAGGAATTTTACTGTCAGGCAGGTGAGTGAGGTGGTTTACACTTGACCATGTTTTTTCTGGCCATTTTGACTTTAACTTTTCAAACGCTTATCATCCATAAGCATGCTTTTTGCAGTTCTAAACAACGTAGAATGCAAGCGAAAATTTCACGAATTTCTTTTAAAAATTAGAGCTCAGAAACGGAAATCTTGTCGCCATTCAAAGGAGAATCATTTCATCGCTGGTTAAATGGTCAAAATAGTTAATTTCTACTAGTTTACCCAATACATATAAAAATTAAATTTAAAATTATAATTTATTAATTAACTTTACTATTGATAATCCCATTTAAGGACCCCATGTAGACCTTTTGCATTGGAACATTCCAGAACCTAGCTTCATCACGAAAACATATCACCACAAATGAACTACACCAACAAAAGGCGGTGAGTTGAACATCCATTCTAACATCTTCTAATAAGAATAGAAGTCCAGTTTCTTTAACCCAAACATTCTGAAAGCCTTAGGTCTGACAGGAAGAAATAAATTTCAAATTAACGAAAAAATATGTAAAAGTCCCTCAATCTCTGGACTGTCAATCTCCTAGACAATTATCATTTTTCTTCTTACCTGTGAAATTATATTTTTTGACTTACATAGTCTTTAAACAAATATGAAAACTTAGTTATATGGGCTAAAAAAATATCTCAGATATTCCAAATATTGCGAATTATCTTTCCGCATCTCCACCGGTTCTTCCGATAGGACCTCCGTAGGGTCCACTTTCTTGTCCTCGTCGCTCACCAGCAGTGGTGAGTCCCGCCGCCAGCCGGCCGGCCCGCTGACCGCTGCCGGGTCCAGCGGGTACTCGCCCATGTTCTCGGGCGAGCGGTAGAAAGCGCGTGATTGAAAATGGCGGGTCCCCGTTGCGGAATGCGCGCCCGGGGACAAATTATGGCCCCGGGTCCCCGCCCGCGGCGGCGTTTTGCGTAAGACGTGCGCGCCGCACCACATCGCAGCGCGAAAATAAAAGAAAGACGACGAGAAGAGATTGCGATACCCCGGTGCGGCTTAATATCCGTGACCATTAAAAAGTTTTTATTCAAACCAGGATACAAGAGTCTGATTTTGAATGCGACAAAGAATTAAGAATAATACTTTCATTTTCATTAAGTAGATGGAAGAAATAAATTATTTTTAAAGAGTAAACCAACATATTTGATATCACACGGTAAGATATCATTATTTATATCATTTTTAAATCGTCTGAAAGCCAGTTAAGTCCTTAGCCCATCGGATTTATGAAACGTGTTTCGTATGATTCGTAGTATCATCAGTGTATTGCTCTTTGTTTACAGATTGTCATTGCTATTCTTAACTGCAATGATGTAACTTGCAGTATTAAATTTTACCCCCATGAATTAAATAGAACAAAAATGAAGTTAATTCAATTAATCAGTTTTCCCCATATCTTTCTTGTATTCTGTAGAAAAATCATTTGCATATTCTTGTGTCGTTAATACTTGAGAGACTAATACTAGACGTTTTAACAAAATTTAACTGTAGGCACGTGATGTATGTGATTATAGAATTATTATTAATTCGTGTGATCTAACAGGTACGGACAAATGAAAATTTGATAAATATTTGATATCTATTTAATATAATGCAAATTGTGGAGTCAGATTCACGTAAGTAACCACACATTTGTGGAGTGAAGCATAACTATCGCTAGCATAGCTCTGAATCCACACACCTCCTTTACCTTACCAGAACGATACAGAACAGAAAATATAATAGAATACTGAAGATATATAAACTGAATTTCTAGAAACATGAGATCATTAATTTGCAAAAATAATACTAGATCTAAATTTGAAAGTAATAAAATGCACGTTATATCAGGTTATGAGGCACGTGATATTAGGTTAAAGTTTTACGATCTTTCGAATCCAGTAGTAAACCTTTTTTATATTTCACAGTCAATGTTAACTAAATATTTGTTTAATGAATTAATACAAATACTTTGTAAAGAAATAGAAGTATGTCGGTGTTAATCTGACTGCTTCTTCTCAACAAAATTTAGTTTTCTTTCAATTTGTATTTTCTTTCGAAGAAATACTAATAAGCAAAAGAATAATAATTTTGGTTTGTGTAATTGGTAAAAACAAGTTATCAGGAGTGTCCGCCTTTTTATTATCAAGAGAACATTTCCAACTGTGAAAAGGGCGTACTCCGATCTCTCCTCGGACCCTCGGATTCCTCGCCAACTGGGACGTTAAACCGAGGCATAAAAGTCCGTCGTTAAAGTCCCCAAAGTACACGTGCCGCGTGGTGTCGCGGCTCGGGTCGACCAAGCGCGTCGTGTTCGAGGAGGCTTCGGAGTGAAGCTGGTGATGTACCGAGACATGCTTCCCGTTTTATCATCGCCTGCTCGGATTCCCTTTCTTACATATGAACGCGCCCTCCCCGGCGCTAGCGGGCAGCTATCTTTATGCTCCCGCAGTCACGACTCCAGCGCTATAATAGCACTATCCCGAGAAAGCAGACACCGCGTGTGAAACGACACGATTCTTACGGTTGCGTAATGGTACTCGTCCATAAAGCGGTACACTCTTCTGCTTTTATCTGAGGGTGCCAGGAATAAGTACCACAATTCTCCCATAAATTAAGAATCCATTGGTTTTGGTTGATTTGTGGTAGTCAGTTGAACAGACATTTTTATCGTGAAGTTCACGGTGTACGTAAATGAGACAATAGGTATTTACCATACGTCTTTCTTTATGAGAACATTAAAGTCCGGTCAATATTTAGAGTTTCTATCGGTCTTGAAATATGTGCTGACAAAAAGTTTTAGAAATTGTACGCGATTAAACATGGATGGGTAGTGAGAGTAAACGTTTGAGTATTCGAAAACCTATTAAATTTCAATGATCTCTGAATATACAATCGAAGAGTTTGCTATTAAAATCAACCATTACTGATCATTATTAACCAAAATTCGCTCTGGCTATTTTTATAGACGTAAGAGGACCTTCAAAACAGCATGATCGAACATGGTTCAAATCTAATTTATTCTTATCTAAAATATTAAAGAAACATCCCATTCATATCATATCGTCTGTGATTTTATAAAAGCTATTAGTTTGTATGTTTTTTTTCTCTTGTATGTGTTTTTTGTAAATGTAATGAGCTGCTTTAGATACCAAATGCTTCAATAATTAACTATTTCATTGGTACGTTTCCTTGCATAATTGAATTTATTAAATTGAGCTAATCACGTTTTTCATAACTTCGGTAAATATTTTTTCTACGTAAATATGTATTACTTTGACACAACAGCTCATTATGATCTAAGATCTATCCATAGCTACGCTGTATTCTGGTCGCCTCAACCTGAGAAGTGAGCTTTCTCATCGTCACAAAGCAACCGATACTGGGAAATTGCAAGGAAACCGCACAATAATTTTTGTCCCGACGGGAATCGAACTCAGGGTTCTCCGTGGAGAGCGAGCTGCGCTAACCAACAAGCCACCGAGGGCCTCTTGTAAATTGTAGTTGTTAGTAAATAAATTAGTCTGTGAATGTTGTCGGGAAATCAGTAAAATCTGAAAGCCGATATGGCCGTAATACATCTTTAAAAAATTACTTTCTAGTTTAAAAAATATACAAAAGTTTTGAAGAAAGAACTACAGATATGTATTGAATTCAACTAAAATAAATAAGAGATTTTTGTAAAAGTGTATATTATGTAATTTATTATACGATTATTATGTAATTTATTATACGATTATTACGTAATTTATTATACGATTCCTGAGGCAATTATTCAGAAATGGTTAGAAATCGTGAATTTACTATTCGTGATTGAAAAATGATACCTAATATAAAACTCTATTTTCGGAATAAATAAAATCATGAATTTATAATCATCTGGGATTAATTTTTACTTGAAATCAGAAATGTTTTTCCTAGACTCATGCTATCTGGTCAAAGGTACTAGTTAATTTTTCAAACAAAATTTACACGAACTATTCAATATAACTTAAATTGTCAGTTATAATTCACACAGAGCTGTCGTTTTAACCATGTAGTGACCATGCACATAGCTGCAAGGTAGCAATCAACATCTCAAATCATTTATTTCCTTACTGCAACTTTGGGCGATAATTGGGTACCCCGCGGCTGGTGATGTTTGCGCCGACCAGTCTACCCGTGCATCGCCACCGGCCAGTGGAGGAGCGTTCTTAGAAGCTGCCAGCGACCAACATCCCGTTCGCGACCACCCGCGGCCCTCCGAAGCGACGTCCGGCGCAGTGTTAATTAAAATACTTGACTCCCGCTCCCAGGACGAACGGCTCCGCATAAGGCGCCATTACGACCATCTTTTCTTCTCGGTGAATGGGACCAAAAGCGGGGTACTTTCGCCTTTTTACGGTCCCTCGTGACGCACTCGAGTCATCTTGGACGCAACTGTCGCGGCGGATGCCGCGTTCCCAGTCAAGGTTCGTCGTTTGTATCTGCGTTGAAATCTCCGTGTAGTTTCTTTTTAAGTGATTGTTTGTATCAGCATTCCTCGGTGAATTCGGACATACGAATTCTCGTGTTCTTTCGAAACGAAGCATTTATCATTGAGTCAACGACTCGACGTAAACGAGGGACAAGAAAGTCTCTTTTCCCTGTAATGAACCGTGTGTGAAATCGCCTTCATTACGGGTATTACAGCAACTGACTTCACATGTTTGCTGTTGAGCTGGATTCGAACTCTCAATCCATTTGATAGCACCTTCTGCGTACTTGAGTTTTCGTATTTTTGTATTGAACTTCTGAGATTTGTGTTTTTATTGAGTAAATTCTGGACAGGCCTTTGTCAAGAGGTAGCCAAAATGTGTATACAATTTTGGCTGCTGTTTTGGCTATCTCTTTCGGCTACAAGGAATAAATATGTAAAAAGATATTAAAGAGACCAGAAATATCAATGTGTCATGCAAATGTCTACACGGTCTTAAAGATACTGTCTAAACAAAGTATTACACAATTAATTTCGATTTTTACCAACAAAAATTAATAATGTAGTCTTTGAATAGCGTGGCATGGAGAGAAACAACGCAACATAAACTGAATAGTGAAATCATATCCAATTGTAGGAAAGTAATGTCAACTCACGCAGTTATTAATTTCATATCAATAACTGCCATAAAACGTACATACATTCGTAACCTGCAAACTTCGATGTAGAAGTGAAAGCAGATAATGTGAATGTATAATTGAAATACATTTAGGATAATTACCAGCGTTGTGATGGAACAGAGTTTAATCTTTCTTATAAATCATTGTCTAATTAGCGTCCTTTCGAAAAACAATACACTTGAAAGTAGTTATGGTAAAAATTTGCAATAATATGCATGTAAAATATTTGTGGGACATGCTCAAGAATTTTATGCATTAATCGCGGAGGTTGAAAGCCGTAGGAAAAACAGTCATGTAGCTATTGGTATGGATTGAGAAGAGTGTCTGTACGTGCTTTCTCCTGCAATGGGCTTATTTTTTCGAAATGTTCATTTTTGTTGTTCGTATTGGTTGAATTTCTGTACTTCAAATTATCGCTGAATTATCACAGTGTGCCGGAAACAAAATGCTTCACCTCTTATACAGAACGGTCTCACGGAGCCGACCGAACAGAGAGCGTTGCATAACAAGAGGCACCGCTTCATCCGATATCTTCACGGAAGCGAGCAGCCGCCTCGCCCGGCAGCCAGACACGCCTGCACGCCTTGTGCACGCCCCGCACGGGCGAGGGGTCAAGCGGAGCACTGGTGCAGGCGCCGATCCGCGCCGCGGCGCGCCGCCCACGGACGCCAGCGCGGGACTTTCGGCTGCTGATTATCATATATGCTAATGGCCGCTCTTGCCAACGGGACCATCGTAAATCCCGCGGCGAATTAACAGCGACGTGGACGTCGGGAGTACAATCGCTGGGGAGGTCCCACCGAATCCGTCATTCCGCTGGCGCTGGCGCCGCCGAAACGGACGGCGGCGGACAACAGGCAGGCGAACAGTGCAGCGCTATTATGTGCCAAGTTGAACATGATGTCAGAGATAAAGAAGCTGCTTCAAGGAGATACGAAAAGCAGTGGTGCTGGGCATATAGATTGTGTTTTAATCAAATGTTGTGGTCAGTGTCGCCTCTAACTCAAGTTCCAACGGACGTTATTATTTTATAGGTATCACATAAAGCGTGACGTTATTATGTCATAAAACTATAAGAAATAAAATTGCAAATGTCACCGTTTAGCTTTCCGACTACCGAGCGAAGTGGATCAGGATGTAGCGCGCTGACTTTGCAATTGGGAGGCCCGATTTCGATCCCCGCGCCGACCATCCTGACCGGCGTTTTCCGCGGTTTTCCTCGGTTATGTAGGGGAATGCTGGGATGATTATATTGAAAAGGCCACGACCGCTAACAGCAAAATCGGTATTGCCGATTTAGTTAACTACATGAAGTCATGAAGTTTAGTCCTCTGGGTTGGGGGTTGACGTCAGGCTGACAGCCAATTATAAAAGTCACAGTCAACTCATAATTGATCGTAGTAAGCGATCCAAAAAAGTCAACCCCAGCTATCAGGGTTAGAATATTATGGGCGTTTATCTGGCTCACTGAATTGGCTGCTCTGACTTTGGCAGCAACAGTACTGTGTGCAATTGTAACGTGCGTTCAATTGGAGTTTGTGGTGCATTTGCTATGGGATGAATCTCGACTATAACATGCCCAGCGATACACACAGTAACGTATTAGAGAACACGTGGAAAATATTCCTAAAAGAGAGAATTTGTTACGAAGTGAATGAATATTGCATTAAAGGTATTATTATTTTGAGAAGTACTTCATTATTGGCATGAAACCATCACCATGTAATAAAACTATAATATTATATTTGAGTTAGTCTTTTAAATTTTCAAACTACACGTTAATCATGTTACCTGAATTTTAGAAGTAATGCGAGAAAATATTGTTTACTATGCTTGAACAATTTCCATAACATATGTAATGAAAATACATTACAGAGAAGTGTCATGGCAAGCTAGAAATAGTTCTGTCTGTTAATCGTGGATAAAATTACATCAGATAAGTTTGAAAGATAAAATGGTGGTTTAGGTGATGTTACGGGATATTTTCTGGTTTATCAATGCCTTCCACCCGTCTAAGACAAGGCGACCATGTTCAAATTCTAGCCTACTGTATTACATTCCTTGTCCAGGAGTAGCCATCCCAGTTCCATCTATCATGAGGTACGGCAGTGTTCACTTTCAGGATCTACAAATGAAATAACGATTCAATGAGGACTTCTGTAGGAGTACTCGTATCTTGGCTGGGTACTAGCTACCTCTCCGGCGTCGCCTCCGCCACCTCCGCACCCGGTGACAGCTGTCCGCCTCTTTAGCTCCTACAGCTTCCGTGCGTGCCTCGCTCTTGTTACTCTCCTGATAAATTGTGCTACACTAATGGAAAGAGGGTGTGAGCGAAGGCACGGCAATCCAAGTGCGACAAATACGGGCGACGCCAACGTCGCTGCCTTGCGAGGTGAAATTAAAGTTTGGTGCTATCTTGTATCGCATTGAAAACTCAAGTCCCTCTTCTCGCCGTGTTTACCCCGGGATATCTCAATTAGTTTCTCTTTTCCCGACGTTTTCGACGAGGCATAAGTGCACTTAATGGATAATATTTAGTACATTGAGAAACAACTGAAGTTGCGTGTTGGCAAATAATGGAGGTTTAAAAAATTAACCAATGAGTAATGAACATGTAGATGCTCTCTGTGCTCTCGATGCTTCTTTTGCAGCATTGCTAATGGCGAGAGAAGATCTATTAATTTTATTCGTGCAACACTTCTTCATTCTTTTAAAATAAGTCAGCACGCTTGTAATTTTACTGATCTCATCTTCGGGAATTATTCATGCCTTGAGAATGTGGAGGATTCTTGTTGCGCCTTTCGGCGCTCTGTGAAGTTACTCGACCCTTCTCGGTCTTCTTTCATCGCTTGCTGCGTCTTTCGTTTTCCGTCAAAGATGTTGACTTCCCCCTTAATCATTCCGATTTGTTGCTTCTTTACAGATAGCTTGTTTTGGGTAAGAAGCATGAAAACATTTTATGTCGTTTCAGTTGCTCTGTGGGGTTAGGCGTTCGGAGAAAAATAATGAAAAGGGGCCGAGGGAATGTTGTATCTTGATTCGAAGGAAATTTCTTCAGCATTTTGTAGAAGAAATTAGAAGTCTTCATAAATAATCTTTTTTTTTTGTGAAATAGCCTGGTTCTCTTTCATTACAAAAGAAAATTATTCTCAGAATTGTATCATGCGTCCGCATATTATAAGCTATTCTAATAAAATCGTAGAACTGAAACGTAAATATTTATTATTTCTCATGAATTTCATTTCAAGACTAGAAATATGATATATATCTTTCGAACACGATCCAAAACGTTTTTACATTGTAAAGTAATGTTTTAATTTATTTCCTCAACTCTAAGGCTGATAAATATAAATTTGAAGCACATGTAAGTGCATTCTTCAATTCGTACTTGATTTACATTCAAAACAAACTTTGGTGATGGCAGGAAAAATAATTGAAAAATTAATTGTGCCTTGTAAGAACAAATTTAATGCAAATTAATATATTCTAATCTTTCAGTTTTGAATAATAATATTGCACATTGATCTTCAAAAAGTTTTTTAAACTTGAGCTACTACAATGGGATCGGAAAACACGACACATATTCACATTTTAAGTAAATAACTTATAACTTTTTACCCACTATATCACATATTCATCGCTTTTACTTTTTATTCTCGTCCACTCTTTTCTAATACCATTATAATATTTAAACGATCAGCATATTATCAAAGTTCCCGGAGCGAAAAAGATTCGTGAAACAATTGAGCTTATTATACATTTGGTAGTCATGTACGTGGCACTACGTAAAATCCCTGTTACTTGCATGATGTTTAAAAAGCCCGATGATCGATGCATGATTCGCTAGCGACGGTGGGTACATTGTATTATTATATCTATTTACAATGCATCTCTATGTAGTTACACATTAAATACTGGGGATAATGTTTGAAAGTGTAGAAGTATATTGTAAACTTTTGTTAGTACAATCACCTAGCGTTATTCTGTACTAATATATTGAAACCACGATCCGCGGACCAGGTTCGTGAAGACGTCCAAGTATGAGTACATTAAAGTTCTTATAGAAAACTCGTGTTTCAACATGAACTTTCTAGAGAAGTAAATGTAAGTACCCTGCAATTGTATTTCACATGTCATGCAATTGCGGTTGTCCTATGATGAGAAAGTCGTAGGCAAGGAGGCAGAGAAAAATCTGAAATATAAAGAGTTTGGAAATCGAGATCAGTCACGTGTAAAGTATAAAAAACACAAGTCGTGCAGACAGTTATCATAGCTCTTAGATTTGTTCCGCAAAATGTATACAAGAATAGTATGTAATTTTTTTGAGTTAGGTCAGTAAAAAAAACTTCATTTAAATTACTAACGTTTCGGCTTTTGTTAAGTCTTCATCGGGGCTAAAACAAAGGGACGTTTCTTATATACCATGTACAATAAAGTGATTACTCATATAATACTAGCTTCAAACACAACTTTGAATAATTATGTATAAATATTTTGTACAATTACGTACCATTTTTACACCGTCGATTTTTGATCGGTCCGAGAGTTCCGGACAAAAAATCCGTCTTCGGAGTTAGAGCGAATGTGGCGAACGTAACGTATTCCCTTCATCATAACTGACAAACTCTGCCTGCCTGACCTTTCTTTCGTCACACAGCTACAGAAACTGAGGTGATTTTCGAGGAAAGCTACAACTCTATTTTTGCCTCCAGCGCGAATCTAACGCGGTACCGCACCACGGGCAACTAGTACTCTGCCCATGAGCCATCCATTTCAATAGTACTCAAAGCAAATGCGGCACCCGCGCGTGTGGTGAAAAGAAAAGGGTCGGCCGAGAAACGCTGCGGGTCGCGTGGCGCGTGCAGTGAGCGCCGCCGGCGTGTGGGCCGCGTCCGCCGCGCCCTGCTCTGCAACGGACGCGCGCCGTGTCCTCTCCGCGTATCGCCCGCACGATCCCCTCCCCCTCCCCCTCCCCC
>BOPP01000009.1:3010076-3034669 GCA_017312745.1 Gryllus bimaculatus | reverse complement strand
GCCCGTCCGCCCGCCCGTCCGCCCTCCCAGTTGCACGGAGGCGCGCGGGCGTTCGGCTCGGATTTCTTGGGACGTGTCGCGGCCGCTGCTCCCGCTCCGCTTTCCCGCTCTGATCCCGCGTCGCCCGCCGCTGTCGCCTCGCGGGCTGCTTCGTAATTGCTGGTCCAACCCGGGCCGACCAGTTGTGAACTCGAGACTCGCGGCCTTTCGGATGCCTTGCAAATGAGATGTGTATCGGACAAGCTGATTTCGTACGCGGTCGTGGCTCACGTTGTTCGGTTCCTGAGTCTCCTGATGCTAACTTCAAGCGTTCCCACTCGGTAGCCTATAAACTGGGATTCTCCAATTTAATGATGGGCTTTGTTGTTCTCATATTCTGTGCAGGGTATTAGAAATATCCCAGTGAAATATGAGGAAATCAAAAGAGCAATATGCTTGATGAAAAAAGAAATTAAAATGTTTTAAAGTATTGGATATCTATGATGGTTCACAAGAAGTCGATACATAATTTGAATCATTATTCTCTGAAACGTGTGCAAAATACAGACTGGATAAGTCTGAAAATTACTAGGGAATTTTTTGTTTAAAAGGAAGGATACAAAAAGACTACAATAAGAAAATTAATTAACAATTTCGTCTCAATGGACGAACTTCTTTCGCCATTAACAACATTATATCTATAATGTGTTGTTCTTCTTAAATAATAACACACACTTTGGAGGTATTATTCTTGAACTTACAAGTTAAGAAAATATTAGAATGGTAACTGAGGTTAAAATTAATTCTGTTTTCTTTCTAAATTAATTAATTTCGTAATATCATTGAATGCACGATTTGAATGCTCATTACGTCACAATGACTTGTAAATGGAAATATTTGTTCAATGAATTATTGTTTTACCGAAATTTCTATTTTCACGTTTAGGGAAGATGAGAATATTATAATTCATCTGAATTGTAATACTGAATATATAATGTATCTGAATTGTTTAAATTGTGTTAAATTATATTGTCATAAGTTTCAGAACAATTATCAATCAAGTTCAGGGAAAAGTTGTAATGGAACACTGAGTACAGTAGGTCCGCTACGGGCCAGCAATTCCAATGCACTTGATACTCATCGCAAACACATTTACACTGCTCGTTGCCACCAGCCAGTGCTGAAGCCAGAGGGACCTGGGTGTTAATTATGGGGTGCCGAGCGCTAAGTACAACGTACTGGTCCCATTGCGAGCAATGGAGAACGCAATGCATGGAGGCGTCGGGTTGCAACACGCGGTTGGAGCGGCCGGCAGGCGTGGGTCCAAACGGATACCAGGTGTTCACTACGCTGTACAAACTCATCGACGTCACGTTTCCTCCTGGGAACTTTACGTTAAAAAGAAATCGTGTACTAAGTTGCACACGTGTACGCTTGTGTTTAAGCCCCCGATTTTCAAATTAGAGTTTCTACAAGTGTAATGAGGTTTCTGCTCGTCCATTTCAAAAGAATTGCGCAATTCACAGGAAAGGTATTCTCCATTAAGAAAGAAATCGTGAACGAAAATGTACATGAAAACCCGTGCGTTCAAGCTGACAATTTCCAAATTGGAGATTCTACAGGTTAATTTTGCTTATGCATTTTTAAAGAACTGTCCATATCACCTCCCTATCGTTCCAGAACCAATACTCTTGTAAGGTTACCCACTGTAAGTTAAATAAAATGAAAAAAAAATCATCCAAATGAGAAAACCTTTATTACTAATTTCCAATGCGAGGATAAATTGAATGGAATAGATACAGCATCAAGCCATGTCAGAAGAGCCTATGGGTTCTTTAGGTGCACATGAACATTAATATTACTCATTTCCAATATGCGGAGAAATTGAAAGCAAATTATGCAGCCTCCCGGCTCGTGAGAGGTGTTTATGGTTTTGCCAAAATGTCAAGTCAGGTCAAGTGGGTAAAACATAAATCAGTTTCTTTTTGACGAAACAATTTGCAAATATTTTATTGTTTTATTCCGTTTCTTCTCATACTACGCATACTTACATAGCTGATGGCTTTGCTTATGACTGAGCTAACGTCATGCGTCAGCATGGCTCCAACGAAGAGGCCGTCAACCATTGAATATTATCTATTCATTAGCTGCGTATTGGAATAGTACCTTTTTTTAAAATTCTTGGTATGTTAAATTCTTGTACTGAATGAAGTGTTAGCTTTAGATACTGTTGGTCCTACATCACATATCCGTCAAAATTAAAATAATCGTAATATTTCTCGCCATATCGATTATTACATTTTATATAATTATTTTGACGCTGGTGTAACAATTGACGCTGAACTATGAAAATATTTGTCCTTTACTCTGTAGCACATCGAAGATCTATAGTTTTATTTCTCCTAATGGACTCAAATAGGACTAGCTACAGTTCATATATACAATTCTACGTTATTGTTGATTACTTTAAGACCAAGGAAACGCTTTTTCTTTGAAATATAATTTATTGCAATGTAATTGGTGTAAAATTTACAGAATCTATTTAATTTGCGAATGAGTTCCTAGTCTTGTAGAGAAAAAAAAGAGCGTGAATACACGTTATCCTTTGCGAATATGGACTAATACGTGACATGTTTGATTTGATTTTCATTTGGTTAATTTGGTCAAAGAACAAAAAAATGTGACGTATGGGGTAAAAGCACAGCATGCGCACCCTTTCTTGAGCTTCAGGACCTCTTCCCCACCTTTTAACCATAAATAGATTATTGATGAACAAAAGTTCCAGCAGAACGAGGTTATCAACATTTGAAAACTAGATATTCGCGCAGCCCAGTTTTACACTTCATATTCTGCACAATGTTTTTATCATAGAACATTGAACACAGAACTGGCAGCATTACTTAGCGAGTTGGAAATTCTCAGTTTATATTCTGAAAGCGCATGTTGATGTTTTCAGCCTTGGATAATTAAATTGCTTGGGCACGTAGGCACAGAAAGAATGTGGAGGACAACTTCTTTGAATCAGGATTTGTATGGATTTCTCTGTTTCACGAGTTGAGTACTATAGCAGCTTCTTCACAGCGTGGCATGTATAAGTTAACACTCCAACACAAACACCTTCATCAGTTCTCTGAACTTTCCATCCTTTTATTAACATAATAGACTATACTTTAAGTTTTATTACTTGGTTCATGTCACGTAAATGAATAGTGTCACGTATATATTTGAACTTTTTGACATTATTCATAAAAATGTATTGCAGTTTCCACACTTGTTAGAATGCTATTTTTCCTTAATGTCCTGAATATTATAATAGTAATAATAACAACAATAATAATAACAATAGTAATAATAAATAATAGTATTTTTTATTTGATAACGTTTGATATGTCGAATTCCGTAGTTTGTATTATTCTACCAGAAAGGAACTTTGTTGTTGGGATTTTTTTGGGGGGTGGCGATTGTATGCGTTCTAACAAGTATTTGCTCAGCATTTCATTTTTGTTCCAGTGGTATGCTTTTTGTCTACGGCTGAAGCAATAATGCAAAAGTCTTACAAATTTTTATAATTGAAGGAAAATGAAATACTATCATAATAATAAGTTTGATGAAAGTAATAATTATAATAATACTTATTAATTTGAATTCCAAATTTGACAACATAAGCAGTAACTACAAAACACTTAACGAGGATATTTGTTTATAGTTCTTCAATGATGATGTTACTTTGGAGAGGTATATATTTTGATTGGTTACCTGATGCAAATATATTTGTATTGTTGAAGGGTTTTTCTTCAGGGTCTTGGAAGTAACTTGCAAAAATAATTATTTAGTACCTACGTTGCTAGATAATTCAACCAACTTTTAAAGTGACTTAAAAATATTTTGTCTACTTTTGCCAATCATTTTTGTTCTCTTTTGTTTATTAATTCCATATCCATATTGTACGAGCGCTTATTCAATTTATTCTGAATATATTTGTAGTTTTCTTTAGCCCCTCCGCAACACAGATCTGGAATGCATCGTGTGGTTTTGCTGCTTACCAGGGTCATTCACCAAGCAATGCCATCTCCGGCGTGCATTCTACGCGCCCACACTCGTATCGCTCCCCCATTAGTCGCGATACCCCCACGTGCACTAATCGCGTTCTTTCCGGATGTAGCCTCCATTCGTAATTCGCAATAGATGTTCAGATTTGTCCCCACTCATTTCGTTAAAGTGTTGGGGAAATACATTAGGCAAGAATATTCATGATCTTCAAAAACTTCATCCAATGAAAAATTTTTATTTCACTGTAGTACATTCACAAATAAAACTTATGAATGTTGAAGGAATAGCAATAATTTTAGAACTACCGAAATTTTAACATTTTAAAACGTTTATAGTGATAGAGTTACAATTTGCAAAATAAATGTCCGTGGTATTTTAGAGTCGATACTATCTTAGCTCTCCGATTGGTGAAGGTCCCGGGAAGACCGGCAAACCTTGTGACTAATGAAACTTGGCACTAATGTTCTAGATATGACTGCATGAAAACAGCATAACTTAAAATAACCTTTTTTGCTTGTACATAACAAACTGTTGCTTTTTAAATGTTTAGCACTGCTTTACAAACAAACAGAAAAACTTGAGTGTCCGTTATACCACACTTCTACAAATCAATAGTAGCCGCTCGAGGCAAGTGCCTGATTTTTTTTCTTTAGAACAGTGAAACCAGTCTGAATTCAAATCTTCTTTATCCCTCCCTAAAGCGATGCCCTGTTTCTGAAACCACTTGCGTGAGGAAGCATGCAAACTATCTCAGACTTTGCAAACTCTTGATACGTCAGAAACATGGAGCGGGGTGACGATTAATGCTAATGTATTCCGGACTTAATTATTCTTAAACCAGTCGTCTTCGAAAAGCAACATTGAAATAACATCCCTATCGAATGCGTGCACAAAAACTTAATTGAGAGTACTCGTCCCGTTTGTATGTTGATACATAGCGTAGAGAAGACAAGTTACAGACCTGTCGACTTGGTTTCCTAAAATATTTCCAATATTTAAAACTCGTTCTCAGAACTGACAAATATTTACAATGTTTCGTACCTATGAGTGAAATACTTCTCAGAATCTGGCACTATCACTACGTCAAGACTCACGTGTAGTAATTCCTTCAGAATAGATGTTGGGGCAGAAAATTATGAGCGCGAACTATAAATCTTTCTGAAATTTCAAGTTTACATGACCAAGATACAAGATTGTTTGGCGGCGAAAATGTTAAGCGAGATCAAACCACTGTATTCTGGAACATTAGCGATGTATAAAAAGGAGATTCTGTTAGAAATGTGGTGTAGAATGTGGACAAAAAACCGTGAGTAGGAAGTGATGTAAAAGTGAAATATATTTTCTGCATTTTCTGTAAATTCTTTTCTCACATTTTTAGAAACGGAACAGACCAACACAAGGAAACATTGAAAAAAATAAAGCGTATAAATTTCCTTTAGTTTGGGGTCGTGCAAAACAATCGCAAAATCTTTTATGAATGTATCATTTCAGAAAAATGATATTCAGAAATATCTATAAAATGTACGGAAGAGAAGAAATGAACCATCAATTTCATTCAATATTTGTAAACATACCAAAGGAAAATCTAAGTATAGAGTACAATATTGATACGAGCTCGTTTGAATCTTAATTTAAAAAACGTGACACCCGATGGGTCCAAAAAATGATTTGATAATATTATTTGATGTCACGTGCATTCCTTCTTACATTTTATGTACCCTCTACATATGCAACTCTAAGTTACGTTATCAAAGCATCGTAGATGATAAATCAAAGGGACATAAATATTAATTTGGAATAAAGTACTATTAGTTATTAAAATTTGCATCGCTATGAGCTAACCACACGTACCCCTTAACCCTTGGCCGCAAGACAAGGATGCTGCTGGTAGGCCTTAGGTCGTAAAGAACCAAAGTACATACACAGAAGGTAATAGGTGCTGATTGGCAAATGATTGATTAATTTTACGTAAGTGTTAGCAAATTCCCAAAATATTTCGTAATATACTTCTTTGTACTAGGCCTGTGGTATCTGTTAACATATATTAACTTACATTAATAAGAAATATATTTTTTCTATTATGAAAACAAAGAGCAAGGACATTTTCCTTCAAGGACGTGCAATAAACTAAAAATAACCAGACATATCTCTCTTCCAAACATGATACACAGCACAGTACGAGCATGTGGTAAAACGACGTGCAGAATCGTGATGTAATAAACAAGAATGGCAGGATGAAGAAACCAAACGATATTACTTGCACCTAAGACCTACGTCATTGCACGAGCATTCCCCGAGATAATATTGAAACCTATGATTCGACTCGCAATATTGTACGCAAAAGGCCGAAACCCTTCGAAAACCAAGGTAAAAACCCACACCATTACCGCGGTAATCAGGCGGCTGGCGCGGCGTTTCGCGCGAAAGGCGAAAGCGCGGCGCAGGAGGCCCATATACGAAGTGGCAGCGGCAGTAATGCGGACGCGGCGGGGGGCGGGGCGCGGAGCGTGAGGCACGGAGCGTGGGACATGAGGCGCGCGCGCAGGCGGGGGTGGGAAAGGAGGCCGGGGGAACGAGGCGGAGGGGGGCAGATTCGATGACGAAGGCGATGCGAGGAGGAGGCGGTGGCGGGAGGGGAGAGGGAGGCGGGGCGAGGGAGGTGGCGGAAGCGCGCTTTTGTAGGCAGGGAGGTGGTGGGGTGGAGCAGGGTGGAGGCGCGGGTGGGGTCAGAGGCGGTGGCGGGGGCGAATCCGAAGGACCGAGGCGGTATAGGCGGAAGAGGAAGAGGCCGGAGGTGAAGACAGAAGCGGTGGGCGAGCATGGGAGGCAGGGATGAGTTCAGGTGGAAGGCGTTGTGGCGGGCGCAGGGCGTGGCGTAGGCGGTGGGCTGGGCGTAGGCGTAGGTGTGGGCGTGGGCGTAGGCGTGCGCGTAGGCGGGGCCGAAGGCTGGGGGGAAGTCGAAAGACGGAGGCGGAAGAGAGGAAGAGGCCGAGAGTGAGCGGCGGAGCGGGGTGAGGAAGGGGAGGTGGTGAAGGAGTCAAGGTGGAGGTGGAGGCGGGGAGGGGGCGTAGGTGAGCGTGTAGGTGGGGGCGGAGTGGGGACGTAGGCGGGGGCGAAGACGAAGACGGAGGCGCAGACGGAGGCGGAGCTTCGCGATCCGCACGATTGATCCCGCTGGGCGCCACTTGAACCCCTGCTCCCGGCGCGATTCGTTGTGCCGCGCGCCGTGTCAATCCAGCGCCCCGCGCACGACTCTCTGCCGCTACTCCCACACACCGGCAGGGCTGCCGCCGCTTGACATAGCGCTCGTTGCAGCTGCCGCGTGGACATAGAACGTGCTAGTAGAGGTTGCATTTTTGCTTTTATTGGTGATAAGAATAGATTCAAGGAATCATCATATGAATAATAAGTAGACACTATTTTCTTCTTTTTCCCCTTCATCTTTCCATCCTCTCCTTTTCCCCCTATTCCCTTTCACATCTTCCTTTATCTTTTCAGCCAGAGTCTACTTCTTCTTTCCCATATTTTTCTTCCCCTTCCTCCCTTTCCCCTTCCCCTTCCTCCCCTTTCCCTTCCTCCCTTCCCCTTCCTCCCCTTTACCTTCCTCCCTTCTCCTTCCTCCCCTTTCCCTTCCTTCCCTTCCTCCCCTTTCCCTTCCTCCCCTTTCCCTTCCTCCCCTTCCTCCCCTTTCCCTTCCTCCCCTTTCCTTCCTCCCCTTCCTCCCCTTTCCCTTCCTCCCCTTTCCCTTCCTCCCCTTTCTCCTTTTTCTTCCTCCCCTTCCCCCTTTTCCTTCCTCCCCTTCCCCCTTTTCCTTCCTCCCCTTCCCCCTTTTCCTTCCTTCCCTTTCCCTTCCTCCCCTTCCCCCTTTCCCTTCCTCCCCTTTTCCTTCCTCGTCTTTCTCTTCGTCTTATTTCCTTTCCTCTTCTTTCACAGTATCTTCTTTATCTTTCTCTGCCTCTTTCTTTTCATCTTCCCCTTCTTTTCTCTCTCTTCTTTTTCTGCTTCATCTCTTCGTATTCTTTATCTTCTGTAGGTGGAACGACGATATTGGTGAATTGATGGAGAAGGTATAAAGTACTAAACTTAATTTATCGGGCTGTTGGAAATGATTGATTCGTGAATGTAATTCTAAATAATTTACATTATATTATGCGACAAGTGACCGTTGACTTCCTCTTATTTAGAAAAGAAACATGCTGTATGGGGAAATTGAAATAAAACAACAATTCGATTGAAAAACCCTACACCGAACGCTTGTCGTCGCAATCTCTCCACCAACAGGGGGCGGATCGTTGCTTCAAATAGTGCGGGAAATTTGGGACGAAACTTGCGTTAGCGCTAATGAAGCGAATTTTTGAAATAGCTCTTTTTAAGCTTACAGGAACAATTCTTCTATTAGCTTTTTAACTGGAGCTTCTATAGCCACTATTTTCACTCTTCTTCGTGCCTCCGATTCCGGTCCTAATCATCCCTATACTACATCATTTTCTCTTATCTACCTGGCCATTTTATATCTTCTTCGTCTCGATACCTACATCTGGTATCCATAGCTGGTACCTGTATGTCCCTACGCCTTCCGAGCCTTTTAATCGAATATATTCGCGACCAAAGTGCTGCCCGTCAGCTTTACAATCTTAAATGTTATCATTCAATACATCCGCCCTTCCTCTGGTCTCTCAGTTGCCTGTTTTATTGCTTGGGAACTACACTGTGTTCTGCATTTTGCTTACAATAGCAATTCTTCTACTACTTAAAATAAATCGAATTAAATATTAGTATTTAAAACAAAGTATGCCAATGATTATTATAAACCAATACTAGGAAAACGCCTTATTCGAAACCACGACCGACCTTCTGCAACATCACAACCTCCACATTTCCACACAGCAATCTCAGCCTCTCGTGAATTCTAAAGAAATCAGAGAAGGGGTCGCAATTTTGAAGAGGGTTCTCGCGTTGCGCTCACAGGTCAAGGGGCACAGGGCGCCCCCCTCATGCGCTCCCCGGCGTCGCCTGGGGCTTTCTCCCACCATGCACGGCCGTGAGTTCGAAACCCGCCCCCTTCTGGCACTGGAGACTTCTTCCTGTGTTCGTTTTGTCTTTGCGCAACGCCCCCGCACAGTCACCTCCGCCGCGGGCGGCTCGCGAGTAAGGTATACGAGTACTCGCCGTTTAGGCGCCTAATTGGCTCTGGGCGCGCGGCCAGCTGGCGTGGCACTGAGACTTTCGTATTGATGAGCCCCTGGAGCAATGGCCGGGGACTCGCGCGTGCAGGGTCCCCCCGGTTGCGCAGATTAATTAAATTTTATGGACGCGTCTTCGCAGATGAAGCAAGCAATCGTTACCGCTGCCGACTTGCGGAGGGCGCGACACCCAAACATGGCGCCGACAACAACAACAAAAAAAGTTGAATTTTCTGCAAAACCCACAGCGAGTTGTCCGAAACATTTGTTTTCCTCCTTTCACCGGCCGGTTAGACAATGCCCGCTTACAGAATGACAGCCAATTACAGTTTCATTAACACCTGTTGCCCCATCCTCCTGGCGAGAGGGACCCGGGGTCGGAGGTCGGCGGGAACGTGTAGTTTGCGCGAGTTGTACCTCGGCGATGGCGCGGGCCTACGCACCGCCGACGCGTTGACCCAACAAAGAATACGCGATTCTGGGAAGCAATTTGCGGCGTACGCATTAGGGAATGAAATAACTGTCCTCAATGAGATGAAGTGGTGTGTACAAGTAATGCTCTTACGTTTTGAAAAGAAAACATCAATTTTTTTATTGAACTATAAACTATTTGTATAAGATGATTATCACACAAAAATGGTATTGTATACTTTTTGTACTTAAACATTAATATAGTAGAAATATAGAATGAACCAGAATTACTGAGATGGCTAGAGATGATAGCTGGACTCATCTCTTCCCGTGCTGTCGGTTGTTGGTTTGAATTCTAATTTGAATGTTTAACTTTGACCTCATAACCGAGGAGTCGTCGAGAGTGTTAGTGAAAGTACAGTTCCAAAAGGAAACCGGCTTCGACTAGAAAAAGCTGGTACAAAAAAGAAACTCATACAATATCTATGATATTAATGCGTTTATTTTCTAACAAAACATGTAAAATAACATGTTCGATCTAAGATTTTTTAAGTAATTTAACACATTTTTAGATCATGTGTTGAGTTGACCAAACTCCCAATTCCAGTGACTCTTAGCTTGACGACCTGTTTGTCCCACACTGGAGCCGACTCGGAACTGGCGAATGTTTCCTGTTTTCCCCGCTGCACGCGTCGCTGTCGCCTCACACCCTGAGCTCCCCACGCACCGGTGAGGCGTGGGAGGGGGACGCCGCCCCCGCACTTTGGGTGGATGCGGCGCGGGGCCCCGCCCCCGGGCCACGCCGCGATCGCGGCTCGTGGGCTGCGGGTAATAATTTTAAATAGCGGGGTCGCGCCGTGGTCAACCCTGTGGTTACGATGCTCTAATGACAGGTCCGGCCCCGGCGCCCCGCTGACGGCTTGACGCTGCCACCCGCCGGCAAATCGCTAAGTGAACGCGCCGCCGCCCCCCTCGCCCCGGGATTCAGAAGGCGGTGGCTGCCCAGCCGTCAGACGTCGGTTTCCGGCAGAGGTTTGCTTTGGGCTGAGACGCTACCTGACGACATTGTACGTGACTGATATGAATTCGGCAAGTACTTTTTTCTGGAGGCCGTACGGGTTGGGTTACTTATATTGTCGTGTCAAATGATGCACTACTTTCACGACTTTCTGTAAATTATTTATAGTTTATAATATTTTATCTAGGATAGTGACGTATTCAGCTAATGCATATTGCGTGCTACTTAGGGGTCATATAATAAAAGTTAACCAGGGGAAATGTTATCATACCATTCAAGAAATAAGCATTTGTGTCTGTAATAGAATCAGTCTCGTGGAGAACTGATAAAATAATTATGAAAATCAAATTATGGCTTCAACTTTTCTTCAGTGTGCAAGAAAAGTGATGTATCACAAAAATCTTTATTTTTTATTTAAGCGAAGTACGAAAATGTTTATACAATTTTCAATTTCTGTTAGCAAAACTGTCATAATTATGAAGATAGTTAAGTCGTAAAGTAAAGCTTATTTCTTTGCTCGCGAAATAAATAGTTTCGACGAGGGTAAAATCAGTCTCATGCCAATTGAACTACATTTTTATGAGTCACTTTCCTGATGAATTGACGATATAATAAATATTTCATAAAACGTAAGTGTTGACACACATTAAAATAGTATAATTTCCGTACATTAAATTAAATTAAATTTGTAAACCATCGGATTTTGTATCTACGTTTGAAAGTACATTATTACACCAACAGTCTAGTCTAATTTTTAATATTTAAAATACTAAAAATTAGACGAATTTAAAATTAAATTACGAAAACGAAATTAAAAATTAAACGAGACTGTTAGCATCTATTTGTGTGGGAAAATGAGAGATGCTAATGGTTTCTTAGGAACCATTAGGGTTTTAAGTGTTCCCACACAAAGTAAGAAGTTTTTAAAAGTATTCTGACAATTCTATGTCAATTACTAATTGATCTGTGCAGTACGCTAGCGTCATTCCTCAATGAGCGATATCCAGGAAAAAAATACCTATTCTGATTCCCTATGCGTAAAACCTCCTTTCAGTCACCCTGCAAATAATTCAAATGATGTGTATTCTCATTTTTCCGTTTAACTCAAACTTCGTGATCATAACTCGTGGCTAAAACTGATGACATTGTGGTATTTGAAGAAATCGTTCGTAAAAATGTTATCATAGAATCGAAAAGATTCCGTTTCGAGTCATTAAATAAGAATAGAAACATTCGTTAATGATTGTTTCGTGCCGTGATTAAGCAGATTATTGATTTGGTGTTTCCTTGGGAATGTTACCATCGATACATCCTGGTAACATAAATTAAACAATTGAAGACATCAACTTTTCCAGCAATATTATATGATCTTTCTGAAATGCCGGACATCGTAAAAACTGTTCGCGAGGTTAAATCCTAAGACAAAACATCGTTTTTAGAGCATTGTCAGATAGAATAAGTTTCCTTGGGGGGGGGGAGTTTACGTGAATTCCTGCATTAACACAGCCTTGGAGGAGACTAGCGGAACACTTGAGCAATGCAACTTGTTGCCTTATAAGGTTCGAAGTACTGCATTCTCATTACACGATAAAATGTGTGAAGAGGAAACGCTACTGTTTCTTACGCGAATAGGATTATTGTAATGTAGTGCAGCAGTGAGAAGTCTGCAACACGTGAATGATATGTCTTAGCAAGTTAGTGCGAGTAAAAATGAAACGCTGAATTGAAGACATGAAATGGTTAAATTTTTGGAAGTTATTTGCAATGATTGTTATCAGTATTCAGCGATATAATTCTGCATATTCCGCAGGCTGCATATTTTTCTTGACAATGGTAATTACAGACTGTCGTAAATACAACATTCTAAAACAATCAAATTTGAAACAGAAATTAGAACTGGAAACGGTTGCATTTCATTTGTTATAGCCCTTTAGTTCATATGTGTATACTGTTGATTATTTTCTTTTCCTCCCTATGCTACAGAGTTGGGGTAATTGTAGTAGAATAACTTCAACAATACGATCGCAAACTTTCAGACCTAAGATTAAGGTTTATTAGTGCTGACACAAAGATTTTAAAGATAACTGAAGGTGGCAAGGAGATTCAGGCCAACTTTGTTTCCGGAAAACAGGATATCTGTATGTCTCAATGCGTGGGCTTCTGTGTGTGTGTGTGTGTGTGTGTGTGTGTATGCTTGAATGTATGTAAGGATGGACAGAAAAATGGATGACAGTATGTGTTAGGCATAACTGGTCCAAATGACAACAATTGAGCTGAAACTTGTTAAACACATCAAGAGTACGATCTAGTTGTGCCGTTCCGAGAACATCACGATATTTTAATTTTGGGGGTACTTCACTTGAAAACTCAGTGACATTTTCAAATTCCTAGAAAAAAGACAGCGTTTTTTTTCTTTTCTTTGGAAATGAGGGACGTATGTTTATATATATAGTATATTTCCGATATTAGTTGAAGCGTGCAATATTAAAGCCAACTATTTCATTCCCAACTGTTTATCTTTCAATGTTTTTGCACATTAAAAAAGAATTCTAATAGTTGTTGATTAGTAACACTCAGAGGAGGAAACGTATTTGTATGCCGTGCATTTCCACTAGCTTACAGCCACCATCATTACTGACTAGTGTAAGGCTTCTTTCAGATATCCTTCTTTCAGATATCAATAAAATCCTTGTCTTCTGCTTTATCCAGGATGTTATTGCATCAGAAGAACTACTTAAGATAAATAAAGACATGATATTGATGTCAAAATTGTATGTAAAATAAAAAATCTTCTTCATGGATGAGAAAATTAAGTCAAAGAATGCGTTTTGCATTACATTTCCGACTGTTAGGATTTAAAATTACTGAGTAGGAAGAAAAGCAGAATTTAACAATGTAAATAAGTAATGTGTGACGCATTTGCAATTAGTCATTCTGGTCTTTTAAATGTTATTGAGAAATCTGTCCACAGTTTTTACGGGCTTTTATTGGATGTAGAAGTACTGGTAGAGAAGCATTAAGAATATTCTACCTATTTTGAAAAAACGTATCCTCGTGGCCGATATGAAACTAGTGGTACTAAAACAGAACGTACTTTACTGCCCGTATTTTCGCACAAAATTAAGCGAAAAGTGAATTTATTTCAAAACATATCTTTAAGAAGCAGATTTCATTGGGGGTAATCTCCATCTTCGTAAAATAGTTGTAGGAAGACGCCGAAAAAGTTTGAATTTTGCAAATATCAAAAAATCTGTTTTTAACGAAAATGAGACTTACAACATTGTCTTTAAAGTCCTTAACACTATCCAACAACAAAATGTACTCAAAAAACGATGGAGCAATTTTTTAAATATAGAAAATAACCTAGGGGCTTCATGTAAAGTAACCTCAAAATTAAAATATCAATATAATAATTCAAGTGGCTATGACATCAGCCAGATCGATTGGGGAATATCAATATTGAAGAAAATCGGCTGAACGCTTTAGCCGATAGCATTGTTCACGGACGGACGGAGAGACAGATAGACGTTTTGCCGTCATTCTATTTTTCGGTATGAAGGATCCACAAAACATCGATTATGACTACAACACGTGATACAGGATTTTTTTCCTTAAATGTAGTAACTGGACTAATCCATTTTTCGTTACCAGGGCCATGTTATACGAGTTTTTATGTCGAAAATTCGCAGTTTCTCTGCGCAGCATTACATAAATTTCTCTCTACTCCGTAGCGAGAAAGTAAAATATTTACTTTCGGAATCTAGGGATAATTTAAAGAAAGCAATAATAATTTAAACAAATGCAAGAACAAACGAAACTGTTATTACAATTTTGATTTCTTCAAGAAAACCACACAAGTTTAATAATGGCCTTCTGTAAAGACATATGTTATTCTTATAATTATTACAATAAAAATTGCGCCAATGCCGTTTAATTTCGTAATTTATTTCACACACTCGTAATCAAAATATCATCAGGGTGGTTCAAATTCAAATCAAATTGTTAATTTTCGTGAAACAGAGTTGTAATCATTAGTCAATTAGAAGGTAGAGTACGAAACAATGCACAGCAGACAATGAGAAACGTAAACAAATAAACTGTAAAGTATTTCAATCCACGTGTGGAACAGATGCCACAGTAATTTCCTCAATTGGCATCAGCGGGCGTCATTTTCCCCTCGTGACGGACGGCGCGAATAAGAACGCAGTGTCACATCAATACCGCAAAGGCTTTTCTCTTCCGGCCGTACTTCTCCCTTTATTGTGGCCGCTTCAACGTACCGCCTCACGGCGCCGCGATGGACGGCGCCGGAGAGCAATTTTCTAACACACTTTGTTCAGGGGTCAGCGTACGTCATTCAACGGAGCTATTCCTTCCCTCCCACCCCCACCCCCACCTGCTTGTGCGAGGTGTAGGCGCAAACCGCGCTCCCCTCCCGTCCCGCCCGCGTGCCGCCCCGCCCCGCCCCGCCCACGCCCGCCCCGCCCCGTCCGCCGGCGCCCCGCCCCGCCCCGCCGCCCCGGCCGCCCCCGCCACCCGCCCCCCGCCCGCCTGCCCCCCACCCCGCCCCGCCCCCTAGTGAAATGCGCCGGCGAAAGCAAGTCGCCGGGAAGAATGGGCTCGCGCAGTCATAACATTCGTCAGGTGGCCGCGAGAGGCGTGGGTGCCGATCATGCCACAACGATTCGAATTCAAAGCGACCGCCGCTCCATCACTCGGAAACGCGGCGGTGTCCCACTTTGACGGACTGGTCCTTGAGTGGCTCGGGAAGATGAAAACGTCTCGAACTGGCTGCCTAGAAAGTTGTAAATCATCGTCTGTGTTTTGATAACTAAATCGCTTTCGAAAGTACTTACGACGTATTGTTTTGAATCTGTGCGACATTTTCTCTTAATAAATGACATCATTTTGAATTTCCAATTAATAAATTATTTATTGAATTTATTGATGGAAAATTAAATAATCCTAATTGATTTTCCTTTAGGAGCATTTTCTTAAATTTGTCTGGTTGCCCTTTTTCATTCTTTACGAAAATATTATACATTAATGCTCACTATCAAATAAATACACTGTAATCAAGTATTTATTAACCACTAAGACTGTAAGCGATCCTAATAATCTGTATAATCAGGAACAGGAATACAAAAAGAGAATTATTGCTATTGTTTTTGAATTTTGAGATATTTGATCATTGATCTTATAAATGGGATTGCATGAAAGGTGCTTTAATAAAAGCATAAGTACATTTCGTTTATTATCTTATTATGACTTATTCTAGAATGCAATTATGTTAGCTATAAGAGTTAATATTTTCTGAAAATTAATATTTTTGACATTTATCAGAATGATTCATCGTACTCAATGTGCGAGGGATGATTAAATGATCGCGTAATGATACTTATTTAACTCAAATGCATGTAAGAAATAGTGATAAATGAGTATTATGAAAGATAGAAAATGGAATAATTGAAGATGGTTATAAATGAATGATCATGGCTGATTATCATGCAGCGTTGGTAGAGCTTACGGGAGGTGAAACAGATGAACGCGAAAAAAACATATAATTGAATCTTTTTCTCCCAGAATTGAGAGAGTACGAGACAGTGATTGGTTTGAACCATAGATTTATTTGAACTTAGATCCCCTAGATAAACGGATTGTAGTTCAAACAACATTGTAAGTACTGGTAGTGTCAATCACAATACGTTTACACTAACTGCCCAAACTGGGAAGATTGTGTGTTAAAATGAAAAATAAGTGATACCGAAACAATTTTTAAAAAATGTTTTATGTAATTGTCAGCTTTGAATGTAACTTTTTCGTAAAGATTTATGTGCTCCAGATTACACACCGTTCTCTTGTACTCAAATACGAAATATCGAAAATATATTAAGTAAGAGACAATTAATTAGGGAAGACGAAATTCTCAAACGTCTAAAATCAAACAGACTGTGACGGGCTACTTAATTACGCTGGCAACTCATTTCTTTTTTAACGAAAAATATCCCGAACCCAGCTCCCATTGCCTCAAACATTCTGGGCTCCTTTCTTTTCCTCATTGATAAATCCTCGTACCCCAAATACCCGGCATTCTAATTTGGCGAAATGCACGTTCTCCGTGTAGCGTTACTTAACCTGGCCGAGCGTTCTTTCACATGGATTATACGTTATGTTTGCGTAAATTGTTTTCACGAGGGCCGAGACTAAAAGGTAATAATCGTTTGAAAGTGTTATTATTTACTTTTACCGATCACAGTTACAACAACTTTTACCGATCACAGGCGTCGGCGGCGTAGGTGAATTTATGCAGGCATTTAACAAAACGGACGTTGTAGGCGGGGGGAGGATGATGGTAACGGCGACTGCAGGGATGCGAATGCGGAAATGGAGTACGCAGATAAGGAAACGCTCACTTGCAAACAGGGCGTTCCCCTCACGGCGTTACGTGACCCTATTAAACGCAGACGCTTACGTAAAAGGGAAACGTTAAGGCGTTCATAATAGTGACTAGGGAGAATTTATTCCTCGGACCGTGTGTTTCTCCCGGAAGCCTCCGCAGCGCGGTTGGGGGTGGTGGAAGAGGCGGGGGCAGTGGAGGTGGCGATGGGCAGCTGGACAGTGTGGGAGGCGGTGAGAAAGACGAGGGGGGGGTAAGGATGGAGAGTGGGGCAGTGGCAGTTGCGGAGGCGGGACGTGGCGGTGACGGGATGCACAGCGGAGGAGACCAATATCGGAGGTGGATGCGGTGTCGGAGCGGTGTCCGAGGCGGTGTCGGAGGCGGTGTGGGGGTGTGGGAGGCGTGTGGGAGGGGCGTGTCGGAGCGGGGGAGACGGCGAGAGCGGCGGACGGAGGCTGGCGACGGAGGCCGCGACGGAGGCCGGCCGACGGGAGGCCCGGCGACGGAGGCGCGGACGACGGAGCCGGGGAGGAGCGGGGACGGAGGCGGGGACGAGGGCGGACGGAGGGGGACGGAGGCGGGGACGGGGCGGGGCCGGAGGCGGGGACGGAGGTGGGAGGAGGCGGGGACGGGAGGCGGGGACGGAGGCGGGGTTGGGATTGGGTAGGTGCCTGTGGGCGGTGAGTTGAGGCGGGAGGGAAGGCTTGGGGTGGCGGATCGCAGCGGGGAGTTTGATGGTGAGAATGGTACAGTGTTGCAGTGGCGGTGGACCGTGGCAGAGCAATGCTTGTAGGTGATGTTGGGGGTGAAGAATCACTGTGAGAGAAAGGGCGCCAGACCTCACGACGTAGTGTTGACACCTGCACGCCGCATTCTCGGCTTTTGTCATCTTCCGCCACCGCAACTGCCTTCACCATTCTTCACTGTAAGCTCATTTGGTTCGTCAGATTCACAATAGTTATTTTAAGAACACTTAAAATCTCCTTTTATTATATAAGGAAAAAATTACATGCATAAAAGCGTAAAAAAGAATAGATAGAGAGAGCCTTTCAGCAAGAAAGTTCCACAGAAAATAGCACGTGGATGGAGAGACTTCCGAATAGCAGATTGTTATTGCCTGCAAAGACTCTGCTCCTCCTCTGAAATCGCGGGGAAGAAACGCGAGCTAGGCCGATGGATGGCGGAGGCGAAGGTGGACACGAGAGGATACAGGACGGATAGGAGAAAGTGGAAGCGATGGCGGAGGAGGAGGCGAAGGCAGAAGCGGAGATGAAGGCCTAGACGGAGGCGAACGAGAAGGTGGAGGAGGAGGTGAAGGAGGAGGCGATGACGGAGGTGGAGGCGAACGTAGAGGCGGAAATCGATGAGGTGGCGGAGGCGGAGGCGAAAGGGGAAAGTGGAGGCGAAGGCGGAAGAGGAAGTTAACGCAGAAGCGAAGACGGATGTGAAGGCGAAGGCGGAAGAAGAGGCGAAGATGAAAACAGATGCGAAGGCGAAGGCGGAAGCAGAGCGCGAAGGCGAAGGCGAAGGTGGCAGCGGCGGCACAGAACCCAGTGCGCAATTCCTTCGTCCGTGCTCACGCGTTCTCCGCTGGTTTCGGAAACGTCTTGATTACAGAGTGACCACCTCTGAAGAACGGCTGACCTCCGCGCTGGGGTCAGGCTCAGCTCCAAAGTGGGCCAGCCGAGTAGCGATTCTCATGAGACCCGGTCTGCAGCCGCCGCCGCCGCCGTACGGAGTAGCATTAGGAATTTAAGCACATTCCTGCGAGTAGGCTTCCTTTTTAATACAGAACCACCAGGTGATGGGACTCTTTAGTGTAAAGAAGATATTTTTACTTTTCCTTCTATTTTATTATTATATTTTATTTCACATTCAGAGCCAGCATTGCTTCGGTTTCAGCAGCGATTCAGATCGGGAGGTCCTAAGGTTCGAGCCCTGTCGGCGGATTTTCGATACTAGCTAAATAGCTGGTCTTGGAGAAGAATTCTAGACGTCGGTTGCTTTAATAATTTTCCTTGATTTCTCCGATCAATACCAGGGGAATAATGGAGAAGTAACATGGACTGTGCGCAATCTTACCTTCGTCTTTCTTGTACCCTATTCTCTACTTACACACGCGCACTTACATTCAAATGCACTACACTTCCAAGTATGTCGGCAGACGAGTAGAGACCTTAGAGCATGTCTCGGCTGGGTCGGTGACCCACCTGGAGATATTTCTGAAGGGGGAAAAACCTCGCAAGGTTTTTGATCGGCTCCTGATCTCCCCATTCAGCAAGAGGAACACCGAACGTGTCCTGAAACATTAATCAATCATTCAATCAATCAATCAATCAATCAATCATTTGACCCTCCTTAAACTTCGTAACTATTCAAGGGCCTCGGATGCAAGCGATTTTCCATTTATGTTCCATAGTGCCGTGAGCTGCAGCATGTGTTGCACGTGAGGCTGCTAATTTCTTCGATTATTCTTGATATCTCCCAGATTTTCTCAAGTTCTTTTTTTGTTTTAAATCTTATGTATCCCTTGGAAGGAAGGAAAATTGCTATCCAGCAGGAGCACATTTACCAGGTTTACGTCGATGACTTCTTAATAATCGAACAAAATCGACATATTTCTTAACGCGGAATTTTTGTTACTCTTTATTTCAAAACGAACATTTATAGTATTTCGGTAAAGTATTAATTTATATTCACACTAAGAAAAATTCACTCTTCACCACCATTATAGATTGAAAATGCCTCTATTGAATGGTTAACTAGCAATGCACTAGTTCAATGCATAAAAATAACTTTTGATAATAAATTAACGTGAAAAAACACATAAAAGAATTACAGAAAAACTTTTCTTAAAATGTGGAAACCACATCTGCTGAGTTGTGCATCTGTGAGAACCACATAAGGAAACAATAATCAAAAACAAATGCTAACGAAAAATAATCAAAGCCCCCTGGTCTAGCAGCAACAACCAGCTTCATTGAGAATTAAAACTAGAACCGATTCGAAATACTGTTACAAGAATTTTCCAATCATTCATTAAATCACTTGAGTATCTCTCTCTGCCGACTTACTTTCATTGCGAAAAACGTCATTATAAAAAACCAAACTCCAAAAGAATTATATCACGCTAACCAAAAGATGATTTCAAATCCTCGGAATCAAGTAAAACCAAAACACTTAAAAGTTTCGTGAATTTGGTATTAAAGAAAGAAACAAACAACTAGCAAATGGTTATCATCTATGATTATGCAGAAGTAGACACATAGTAACAATAGTTAGGAATGGTCAAGCGTAAACGCGAGAAACAAGTATTTATTAGTACCCCTGAAAGGTAGCAAAGCCGAACAGGTGAACAACATTCTGAAAAAGAATTTCATTTTTAATATTACTGCCTTTTTTTGGAGGTTGGTATATTTTTTAAAAATATTTATTATTTAAGGTTGCATTAACAGCTAGACCATTAGCGACCGCTCTATATTAATGACAGGGTTATCATTATAATGTGATTGGATGGTCAGGGGTGAAACGACGAACACTAATACAATCATGACCGAGGCTGGATTTGAACTCGCAATTCTTCAGTTCGGGATCGCTACGGCATAATAATTTTTCTTCGATGAGCTGAGTAAATTCTTCTCGTGGAAAATACATAGTTTCCAGCTGTACTCAGCGTTTTAGCTGCTGCACCGACTGCCGGAGGATGTGGCAACGGCGGTGAAGACGCTCCGCCTCAGGGCTCGTGGTGCGTCCTCCTCCCCCCGCGCGCCCGTGCAGCTCCTTTAACCCCCGACCTGGCGGCAGCGGCGGCGGCGGCGGCGCGCGGCGGCGGCCGCGCGGGAAGATGAAAGACGACGAGGCGCGCGGCGCAGCGTGAGGTGCGGGCTGCTTACGTAAGCCACACTGACACCTCCCGTGTCCTCCTCCGGGCGCTGCAGGGATATCTCCTTGCAACGCCCCCCGCGACGCCTGTAGCTACACCCGCGTTACGCTTCCTGCTTCGGCCCCCGCTACTCCACCTGGTACGCCCACCGCTACGCCCACCGCTACGCCCACCGCTACGCCCACCGCTACGCTCATCGCATTGCCCCCTATTACGCTTCGCGCTACGCCTCCCGCTACGCCTACCACTAAGCCCACCGCTACACCCACCGCTACGCACAACGCTACGCTCACCGTTACACCCACCGCTACTCCCACCGCTACCCCCCTGCTGCGCCCACCTCTACGCCCACAGCTACGTTCACGACAATGCCACGACCACGACAACGCCCACAGCTACGTCCACGACCCACTACTACGCCCACCGCTACGCCCTCCTGCCACCACCCTGCTACACCCGTGCTGCTAGGTTCCACTTGCCGCGTCCCACCGTGGTGCCCACCTGGTTCGCCCCTTTCCTCACTCGTAGCTACGCCCCCGCTACTTCCCCCTTGCTGAGCCTCCTTGCTAGGGCCCCTTCTACATCCCCCGCTATGACCATCGCCCCGCTACGTCTTCCCGCTGCTGACTCTCCGTTACCGGGCCCCCTCCTCCCCTACGCTCACCAAGCTACGACTGTCCCCGCTAAGGCCGCCACGGCTGCGCGGCTCGCCACTACACCCTTCTCCGCCACGCTTCCGGTATGCCCTCACCCCTACCCCACTTCGCAGTTTCTCCAGGTACAGCTACGATAGCATCTGTCACAATATAAAACATTATTAATAACGCACGTGATTGCGATATTTGAATTAACTGACAATAACTTTGATTTAGATATATTTCTATGTTTGCTATATCTAAAACAATGAGCTGGCAGTCATAAATCGTGGGATACTTCACTGTTTGAAAATATCATTGTTAAGGCTTTGTTCAGCGTATTCTCAATTAGGTGGTGTAGGGGCCCTGCAAGGGCACCAAGTCGTAAGGAGTCAACCAGAGACTTTGTGTACACTGCATCGTATGCTAATTAAGATACCTGGACGCCTCTTTCGACGGGCTTTTTATCAACCTGTGCGCTGCATGTGGATGCTTCGTATTAGGTGCTTCTGAGAAAGTGTCAACGGATGTGCCATTGGTGGTACAGTTGTCTTCAGAACAGACTTTGAGCTGTAGAGAATGTACTTCCCCGAAAAAGTGTTTTAAATTGTCAATTCTCTAAACCTTCGAGTGACAGAGTTCTGAAACGGTAGAGGAAGAATTTATGCTGTTAGCAGTAAGGAAGAGCGATTATAAAAAAAATTAATATTTAATCGATTAATTTTATTGTTCGAGTATTACGCGTGAATTAATCGTTCTGAAGGCATTGATTACCTATTATTATTTGAACTCGTGAAAACATTGCACTCTTTCCATCTTTTTTAAGTAGAAATGGCTTTTTTAAGTTCAAACGGCCAGCCCCTAAATTGTGTTACAGCGTTTTACACTCCGTATTGTGAGTGAGAAAAGATTCTTATAATTATATGTGTTGAGATCAACTTTCACATCAAATAAAATAGTATCTTCGAGTTTTGCCGAATATTTTATCTGCGTCCTTACCCTCAATTTTATTTTACATAGATTTAACGCTACTCTTCATATCTGGTTACACATTCTACTAAATAGAGGGCTCTAGAAGACCTAAAAAAGTAATAACACGTTCAAAGAAGTATCACTTTGTAGAATATATCATAATTATAACTCTGGCCCCAAATGTTCCTCAAACTATCTCCCTCGCATATCTCTAAAATACCATAAAATTCACCGGTCCCTATCAACTGTCTGAAATCCCATGGCACAGGTAATAACTATTTTACATGATGCATCTTTAATCATACTACTACTATACTCGTAATAAGTAACATAACCCACTTAACAAAATTATTACGAACTTCCCTGAGCATCTCTTCCTCGTGGAACTGTATACAATTTCTTCATAAATAATACAAATTTTGATATGTACGTAACCTTCGCAGTAATGCTGTCCCTCTAGCTTACAAGGTCAATGATTACAAAAATCACTCTGACGCCTAACGAGAAAAACCTTATCTGACAGAGAACATGTATAGGCTCATTTATCTGAGTCGGACTTCTCTGCTGCTTGCACACAAACACGCACGCACACACACACACACACACACACACACACACACAAACATAAACATAAACATGCTGAAACGCACTACAGCCCGTCGCACGGGGCTTACCAAACGGAAAGTGCGTCATGCGTAGCCGGATCTGAAGCCGGGCTCTTGGAATCCACGTCCACCGTCGCCCCCGAGACGAAGTGCCTGCACCCGCTGAGGGCCCATTGTATCCGTGGCGTGACTTCAGGAGACAGAAATTAATATCAGCCGAGTAATGTTGTGTGTCAAAACTCATCTGGGCTGTTTTTCATCTTAATTCGTAAAACATTCTTATGCATTTGCGCGTTTGTGTTTCCCACCTTTTTCTTCGCAGGATTTGCAACATTAAACTTAGGGAGAGAAAAAGAACTTCATGGGAAACGCAAATCCTGTAAAGATATTCGTGATTGATACATTCATTTAAGAGTACGCCATCGTAAAAAATAATTCTTAGTTCTTACTGACTGAATAAGCAAAAAACGTGGGCGTAATATAATTATTTTAGTCATAGTGTTTTGAGCTACGAGACTTTATTCACATAATGTTTTCTCTGAGATTCTATGCAAAACACCGAATACTGACATACAAAATGTTCGTTTACTTTCTTCTTCGCAATATATAATACAAATTAACTACAGCCACAATATTAGCCAACAGTGTAGCCAGACGAGATACTTGATAATGTGCAATCTGCGGGTAGTCTACACGTGACTACACTCATTCAGTAACTAGCAGTAAGTACTACAATATCTTAAAAGTCTAGCTTTCATAAATTCCCATTTTTACTGATTTCATTTATTACCTAAGTTAATCTCATTGCTGCTTTCTTTCAAATTTCAATTATTTAATCTATTTAATTGCAGTTTTGTTTTCATGTTTCTTGCAATAGATTTGCAATGCATTTGCATTTCGTATTTTCAAATCTGTTAAAATGGCCATTTAAGGAAATTACCATTTTAATAACTGATGACAGTTATCTGCTATATAATCGGATTTTTTACTGGTAAATGTTAGTTTAAAAGCGCGCATCAAAAAATTGTAAACATAAGATTAAACTCAATCCATCATTCGACGAAAATGCACTTTTTTTGTTGATCTAAAGAGAATATATCTGAAAATGTAAAAAAAGCCCCCAAATTACTCTAAACTGAAATAATCTTGCTAGACAATTAGAAAAATGTTCTTTTTAAAACGTCGTGGACTAAACATGGTCTCTCAGACTTGGCTTTCATGAGCGAAAAAGCGACTTTCCTATTGCAACACTGCGAAATATTATGAAGCGTGCGCGAAAGCACGAGGGAAAAATCTTTCGCGCTCGGTGAGTTAAAAAACAGAAAATTGGTGCGCGCAATGGTTCCTGCGTACGATGTGTAACTTCCCATTTCCGATCGAACTGACACCTTTCCGTTTTATTTATTTATTTATTTATTTATTTATTTATTTATTTATTTATTTATTTATTTATTTATTTA